>JAVXUL010090393.1:0-22728 GCA_035590515.1 Trichilia minutiflora | reverse complement strand
TAACTCCTTATAGATAGAATCTCGACACATAATACACTCTGGGACATATCTTGCATCATTTAAAAGAAAGAAATAAAGTAGCAACTGAACAGAATGCAAGATAGAATAATGCCATTTAATTAATCGTAAACAATTTACAATTAATTATATAAGATATATACACAAGAAAATATAACCCTGAACCATCTGACACGATTGGTTCTAGGGCATATCTCTAACAATATTTACCAATAAGCTCATGGTTAATTGTCAAAATGATAACCAAGTATATTAACTTACCATAATTTATAAATATACTTTTTTATCATAATTCTTTAACAAATTAAAGAATTAGTAACATACACACATATATAACACTTATAGATAGATAGATAGATAACACACACACACACACACATATATATAATATTCGGCCTTTAATTTTTCATATGGTGTTAGTCTTTATTCTGAATAATTTTTTCTTTTGAGAATAGTTTCTTAATGCCTAAAGATTTCGGTGTAACCATGAAGGTTCATAATGAATTAGTCGCGAGTCATTTTCAAAAAATTCAGAACTCAACGACTATGGTAAGCATATAACAATACGCCATAAACCCTAATTCACAATAATGTAATTCTTTATCAAACTTTATTTAATTCTACATACCATGTGGGTAATGTTCTTTTGTTGTTTGATCCTTATCAAATTAAGGTTAATAGTATATCAATAACTTGAATTTGATCTTTTACAAATTGACGATTATTATATCTTGAACACGCCTCCATAAACTCCTTTATGTAACTTTTATTTAGCTCCAACCAGAGACTTTAATTCAGACATTTATTGATAATTGTATACAAGCTCAAATTAGGATAAATTCAGTGAAACTTTCAATCTTATTGTACGAGCCAACAGATCTTATCTTAATCTTTGACTAAACTCCTATATGAACAATATATAACTAAACTGACTTTCCGTACAAGATGTGACTAGTCCTATACATATATACCATATGAACTATATGCATTGATATAAGGTTCAATTCAGATGTATCAAGTCAAAGGACTACATCGAACACTAGTAAATTAATCGATAAATCATTAATTACAAGCATATCATGTGATTTATCAATAATTGATAACGTTCGATAAATAGTTTATAAACTATAAATCCATACTAATACTCTTTTAACAATACTTATATTGTTAACCTATTTATATCAGTCCATGATATTCTTAGGTAGCATTTAGTATGCTTATTATGTGGTATTCATGTCCAGTCAAAACCACTTATATAGGAAACAAATTTGATAATTCTAGTTAATAATTAACAATTATATGGATAATACACACACATATTTTATTGTCTAACACATTGTAACAAAGAAAGTCACTTACGTGTATGAATAAAGAATCATTTTTTAATTATGATTAAAATAATAATCCCAGAAACCAATGCTATGAAAGGTTTTTGGGGTATATAATAATAATCTCCCATTTGCACTTAATTCATTGGTGTGATATCATATATCCATCCTCATAGGATGTTGGTTCAATTACTTCAGTGTCATCTCTTTAGTCCATAGGTCAGCAAAAAATTTGCTGAATTTAGTTTCTTTATCAATATCTCTTCAGTAGCTATAAATTCTCTCAAATGTGATATATCCACTGAATATCTTTAGGCTTTCGGTGTACACTTGGTTCTTTTACCTATCCAATAATATAATTGTTATCACAAAAGATGGTTAAATAACCAATATTAGGACCTACACTTAGTTTAGATGCAAACTCATGTATCCAATTCGTTTCTTTTGTAGTTCTAAAATAGCAATAGATTCAGCCTTTATGAATATTCAAAAATAAATATGGATGTAAACTGTCTATCATTCACATCTAACTCAAAGTCAGAGTCTAAGTATCCTTAAATGTACAACATTTGACATCTACGACTTAGAATTAAATCTTTTAGTACTTCTTAAGTACTTAAGGATTATTTTAATAATTTACCAATGTGTATGTCCTTGGCATTACCTAATATCTACGTATAACACTTATAATATTAAATATATTAGTCTTTATACATTGAATTGCATATATTACTTATAGCTAAAGCATAAGGTATACTATACATCTGCTATATCTCTTCAACGGTCTTTTGATCAAAATCTTCATAAAGATTGAGATCAAAATAGTTTGACATTGAGAATTTTAAAAGAATTCTCGATGCCAAACTGTTTTAACATCTTCTCTATGTATAATATATTAAGATAATCATATTATCTCATTTGATCTATCTCTATAGATACGATGACCAAGGATACATGTCATTTTTCCTAGATCTTAGATTGAGAAGGTTTTAGATAAGTAGATATAACCTCAATCATTATGTTAAAATTATTTTCATCAATAATATGTCACATATATATTATATTGAAAACTTTATAGCATAATCAATCACCCTTTGATAAACTCAAGGTTCATTTGGGTTCTAGCTAAATATCAAATAATTTGATCGATTATCAAATCAATTATTCTATCTCTAAGAAACTTGTTTCAATCTATTAATGGATCGATGTAATTTATGTACCTTATTTCTATTTATAGTGTTACCTATCTCATAGGTAATTTATTTTAAAACTTTTCTGAAAACCTTGTTGAGAAATTGTAATTTAACATCCATATGCCAGAACTCTAAATTATGGTATGTTATAATGATTAACTAAATTTGGATGAATTTAATCATGACTATAAGTAAACCAGTTTTCTTATAATCCAACTATTGTTTCTGAATATTCCCTTTCATTACCAGTCATGTTTTATAGGTCTGAACCTTTTCATCCAAATTAGTCTTTCTTTTGAAGATCCTTTTACAGCTAATAGGAATAATTCTTAATGGTAGATCAACAAGTGTCTAGACTTGATTAATATTTATAGATTAAATCTCAGAATCCATTTGCCTTTATCCATCTTTCTAAATCCATATCCAAGATTACTTCTCATAATTTTCATAATCATTATAATGATTCATCTCTCCCACTAAACACGAATCAAAATTTTGCTTATAAAAATGTTTGTATCGCACTTGAAGTTGAGATACTCTAAAATATTCTTAAGTTGGAATTTTTTTTAGGTTTACTAAGAAAATATCTCTTTATCAGCTTTGTCAGCTTGAACTTTAAAGGATTTTTTTTTTTAAACTCAATAATTTTTCTTATATCACCTTCTTCTAATTTTCATCCTGCTTATCACTGTCAACAAATTTAATATAAGCTGGATAATCATGTATTATTATATAATTATAACTGGGGTTTAATCCATTCTATATCTTATATATAATACTTAGGATTATTTTGATGGAAGTTTATTCAAAATCTATACATCAAATATTTGATAAATACAAAATATCTACCATAATTCATACTATATCTAACAAAATATGATTTTTCTTTACCTTACACCATATAATTAAGGTGTATAGACGAAATTAACTGAGATACAATTCTATTACTATTTAAAAACTCTATCAAACTGTACTTGAGTATTCCTTTTATGATCTTATCATGAAACATCAATACATTTTTCAGTTTTTTTTATACTTTATACTTAAATTCTTTAAATCTTTCAGAAGATTTGGGTCTATATTTCATCAAATACATATATCAACACAGTGATCATTCATTGGCAATAGTGTGAAGTACTCAAATCTAACTATCGCTTAGGTACTGAATGGTTCACACACATCTGTATGTATGAGTTTTAATAGTTTCTTAGCTCGCTTACTTTTACTCTTAAAAGGAGATTTAAGTTATTATCAAATACTTAAAATAGTAATGTAATAATGTTTATAGAATAACATTTACTCCAATTAATTTACGAACATGTAAATCTTTTAGATCTTCATAAAACTATTAGGTATAGAGGATAATTTCTTTTCTAATATTCTTAATTATCATAGAGAAAATATTTTTCTTTAATTATGGCTTTTCTGATCTTGGTAGGAACTTTTATAAAGTTCTTTCCTCTATTATTATTATTAGGTCTAACTTTTTGGCCCTTTTATTGTCACTTCTTTGACCTTATGTTGTTCTCACTAGTTGAGATCAAATGGATATTTACTTGTCCCTTTCCTCCATTATTCTAATTAGAAAACTCTCAAAACCTATTGAGTAACTCAAGAAGAGTTTGTTCAATCTTGTTCAAGATATAACTGGTTATAAATTGATGTAAGAACTCAAGTTTGAATTTTGAAAATCCCCAAATCAGATTGACACCATAAACCCTAATTTCCAATTTAGAATTTTAGATAAATGGAATTTAAATTCTTGATTAAATATTCAAATAAGAAGATGAATCAAAGGTATTTGAATGAGAGAGAATGAATGCCATAATTGATAAGTTCAAGAGAATCCTTTGAAGAACATTAAGAGCAAACTCAGCTCTACCAGAAAGTTTTCATTATAAAGAAGTTTGCCGCAATGAGAGAAAACAAGCTTATTTGTAGCAAAGCAACCCTAACCCTAATTCTAAGAGGTTTATTGAAAAAGGCCCATATCTGACCCAACTTTAAATTAAAATTAAAATCTAAATATAAGTTAGCTAAAATAATAAGTTCAAATTAATTAAACCTAAATATATTAATTAGGCTCAATTAGCTATAATACTAAAGTACTAAGCCCAAATTAATTAAACCCAAATATAGCAATTAAGCTCAACTAGCTTAATGGCCCTTTGAACTTGATCTTTAAATATTTGAATGAGATGGATTAGTTTTGATTCTTCTTTTACACTTAAATAATTAGTAGATATACTCATATCAGCCCAAAATATCTTTCTAACCATTCTTTGCAAAGCCTCTTTGATTGTTTTAGCCTTAGCCTTTGTAATTAGCCCACTTAGAAGTTGGATATCATCATATTGTGCAACTTGATCTTCATGGTTTGCATCATTTCCCCTCTCCTCAAAAGGATTCATCTGTAAATCTTCACCTACATCAAAAGGAGAATTAGAAACATTAAAAGATGCACTCACTTTATAGTCACCTGGAATGTTCAAACAATAAACATTATCATTAATCTTATCCAACACATAGAAGGGACCATCACCCCTTATCTCCAATTTAGATTTCCTTTTAGAACAAAACCTCTTTTTTCTCATATGTACCCATACCCAATCTCCTAATTTAAATGTGATGTGTGTTCTCCTTTTATTGGCTTGCATTGCATATTACTTGTTCTTTTTCTTAATGTGTTACCTAGCTTGTTCATAAATCTTTTTTTATCATTTTGGCCTTCTTTTGTCCATCTAAACTAGATATCTCATTTAATAGCAAAGGTAATAAATCTAATTGTGAGCCCCGTTTTTAGACCTCGAGGGTATAATTATAATTTTATATTTTCACTATTTATGCATTTGCATCCATCCTATATATCGTGTGTATGTAAGTGTGATTTCATAAATTAGTTTGAGAATTTGATTGGTTAGGATAGAGTTTTGAGATCGTAAATATAGGATCCTTAACATAATTAAAAGTGAGGTTTATTTTGAGTGGGCCTCCCATGATATTTTTCAATTAAAGGAAGGATTTTGAAAAAAATGTGTAATTCGTTCGAATGAAAGATGGAACGTTCAGATGAAATTTGGAGGAACTCTCTGAAAATTTTGGTTCTAAATTTGTTCGATCGAATAGTGATTCGTTTGATTGAACTAATCATTTCATTCGAACAAAATGTAGATCGTTCGAATAAAAAATTGGGGAGCTCTCTAACTTTAAAAGTGCCAGATTCGTTTGATCGAAACTCAATTCGTTCGATCAAATCTATATTTGTTCGAATGAATTCCTCGATTCGTTTGATCAAATCGGCTTGAAATGATGATTTTGTTCATTTCTAGAATTTTCTCCTTTAGAAAACTTAAGGGCAAAATACTAATTTCACCTTTTTTCTATAAAAAAAAAGGGATAAGACCCCAAATTTCACGATTTCTGCTTCCTTCTTTTTCTTTTCCTTTCTCTCCTTCACGTTCTCTCTATTTTCTCTATCCATCACCCATACTTCTCCACATTTTTTATTTTTCATCATAGATCGCTTGTATCTTATGTTTCTAACTCCCTATAAGCATTGATTTGCCGATAGAAGTGCAGAAAACAAAAATGAAAAGCTACTAGGGTTTCGGACTATATTTTGGGATTTTTTGACTTCTGAGCCAAATCGAGGAAAACTGACCATACCACGAGATTCATAACTATATTCCTAACTTGTCTGTATATTTTATTTTATGTTTTAATCAATTTTTACAATATGGGTTTTACTGTATATTTGTATGAATTTTAGTAGATTTATCGCATGTACTTTACTTTTTATGCGTTATTAGAGTTGTAATGAAGTTGAGAAAGCCGTAGAAAGCTATAAATACAAATTCGAAGAATTTGGATAAATATAAATAATAATCAAAGTTACTGTTTTGGCGGGCATGTAGGATCCGCAGGTCTAAATTACGAAATCGAGTTGAATTATGCTTGTATGGCTGTAATGTGGATTTGTGGTAGAAATATATGGTAATTAGATGGGTAATAAGGGTTTTACCCAATTTCGTGTATTTTTACGACTTTAAAAAAATTTGGGTTAGCATACATTGCATGCATTTGAGTCTTCTGGATGTTTTGAAATGTATATTGATGTATTTGGATACTTGTGTTTAAGAGACGATATGCGAGCAAGGTATCCACGTGATACGCCGAGAAACGAGGGGAACTAGGGAGTATAAACCTTCTCTAAGCAGTGAGTGGACACATTTGATTTTGTTATTTATTTTTGTTCATCATAAGAATGTTTGTAAGCATGTTTTTGGTATAACTCACAAAGAGATATGATTTTATGATGAACTTTATGGACATGGATTATATGTTATATGGTTGGATGCCCAAGATGATTTAAATATGCATTTTATAAACCCTTGCTCTGATGTTATATATTGAGATTGATGACATGATGATTTCATAATGATGATATGGCTAGTAGGCCAGAACTTATGTTTATATATTGGTGATAACGACCATGAGAGCTGGATTATATACTGTACCTATAGGGTGATAGCCTGGGGGAGAGTTCATTGGGATCTAAACCCCCAGGTGAGTGCTGATATGGTAGCTTAGGGACAACTTGGGAGAGAGGTAGTCTAGGTGAGTGGAGATTGCACAGGTGGTATTAATATTGATGATTGTGATATTGTGTGGGAGTTGTGATTTGACCACTTGTGAGTCTCATCGAGTTAGTCACGGATGTCATCCCATGGTTGCTTGAGGCAAATGTCATTGGTGGATGTATTTTTTTTGAAAAACTCTAAATATTCTATTTTTTGCATTTAAATCTATCTTTTATAAAATATTATATTTTATCTGCATATTAAAACCCACTGATAGACTCAAAATGCTAAGGGCTAGGGTATTCTTTGAGAAACACAGACAGCCCAATGACTTTCAATACAAGATTTGAGTTTTTCCAACAAAAAGAAATATTTATTATTTCGAACTGATTGTAATATATATTTTTTTAATGTACTTTTCTATTAATGAAATGAATTTTATTTGTTTTGTCATATTTATTTTATTTCACTCATAGAGTATACTCACGTATACTCACCCCCTCTCACTCTCCAATTTTAGGGTAAACGAGAGGTTTCACTCTTTGGTCAGATGGTAATTGCTCCAAGACTTGAGAGCTTCAGGTATAAGTTAGTCGACTCACCCTACATCGTCCATAGTCCACTAGTGTTTATTGTTTATTTTATTTGGCATATGAGATTTCTATGAATTTTTAAGGAATTTGTGATAAATATTTGAATTGCATTTTAGGATAGACTGAAACTTATAGAGTTATATTTGATTGAGTATTTTGTGGATTGATGTGTATAATTATATTTGAAGTATTTGAGACTTCTCAAAAATTATTTTAAAGTTTGGGTGTTTAGGTTGGATTTGTTTTGGAAGTGTTGCATAAAATATTTTGAAACAGGTTTTTGTAAAGGCCTTACAGGCTTAAAGGGCGTGTTCTAATGATTGAATACACCTTGAGGAGTCTATGGCAGTTGTCACATGTGGGATCCACGAATCAAAGCATGACAACTTTAGTTGTATCAGAGCTTTTAGTCTTAAAACGATTTTAGAAACACCCAAACTTGATTTCTTAAATTATATTTTGAAATCTTCTACATGATTTTATGGTTTTTGAAAGTTTTCCAGTGGACTAGGTGAGTCGAGTCATAGGAAGCATCACCACCATGTTAAATGCGTGAAATTAAACTTTCTATTTTTTTATAGTAATAATGTCTTCAAGACCTAGGTGAGGTCGTGATAGACCAAGGAGAGAAATCATACCAGATGTTGAAGAAGAGGCTATTTCGTATATGCCTCTGTCGGAACCTGAAGAATAGTATGAACCTCCTCCTCCCCAATAACAGCAACCGAGCATAGGAATGCCTCCAGCTATGACTCTTTAACAATGGGTTGCCTTTATGGCATATTAGAATGCACAGGCCGTCAAAGCATTTGGATCAGCTCCAAAGTTGTCCAAACTAATTAAAGAAGTTTGATAGTTAGGAAGTGTATCTTTTGGAGATACTATAAATGTGACAGAAGCCAATCGATGGTTTTAGAAGTTGGAAGGTGACCTGAATGACATGGAACTGGAAGATAGGTATAAGTTAAAGGTGGCTATCAGATTATTAGAGGGCAATGCAGCTACTTGGTGGCTGAATATGCAAGCTAGAGCCTCAGTATAGTTGACCTGGAATGATTTTATGCAAGAATTCCAAGAGCAGTACTTTAATCCTTTCCACTATAACCAAAAGAAGCAAGATTTCTCTGATTAAGATAGATGGGTAAAATAGTGACAAAATATGAGACCCAACTAAGACAGTTGATTGAGTTTGTGCCTGAGTTTGCTAATGAAGAGAGCTTGTACGCCAAGTTCGAGAAAGGATTGAACTTTGAGATCCGTGAAAAGATATCACTGGTTGGAAATCAAAGGTACAAGGAAATGATTCAGATGGCCCTTTAACCTAAGAAGTTGGTAGGAGAGAGAAGATCGAGGAGTCAGTTCTAGAAGAGGAAAGATTTGAGTATATAGGTTGGCTCTACATCCAAGAAGAGCCGTAGCAGTGATTCATCCAGTGGTGCTTTTGCTACTAGCCTTGCCAGTATCTCTTTGCATTCTCCTCAAGGCCAAGGACCCTCCAAATTCAGATTATCAGCTCAAGGGCATACTTAGGGTTCGAGACAGGATCAAGAGTGGACAGATGTATTCATTACAGACGATATCATATGGGAATGTGTCCTTTGGTTTTAGTATGCTACCAGTGTCAGAAGACAGGACACATCAGGAGATTTTATACCAAGATAGGTAAAGTAGAGACGGGTGGTCCGACTAGCAGCCATTACTCTCACCACCACCACCCTCCAGTTGAGCAGGCAGCGATTTCTACGTGTAGAAGATCAGGAGTGGGCAGTTCATCATTAGTATCTAGTGGTACTCAGAGAACTTGAGAGAGAGTTCAGACCAGAGTTTTTGTATTTAATCAAGAGCAGGCATAGGCTAAATCAGATGTAGTAACTGGTATGGTTACTATTTTCAACCAACCTGTATATGTATTGATAGATCCGGGTTCTAATTGATCGTTTGTCAATACTGCTTTAGCATCTTAAGCTAGTGTCCTCTTGTCACCTCTAGATCAAAAAATAATAGTCCATACCCCTCTAGGTCAGAAGCTGTTGAGAAAGATTATGTTTAAAGATTGTGTTATGGTTGTGAATGGAGTTAAGCTGGTAGCAAACTTGATTCCTTTAAGGATGGAGGATATTGATGCGATACTAGGGATGGATTGGTTATCTAGGCATCGAGCAATCGTGGATTGCTTTGCTAAGCTAGTTGTATTCAAAGAACCTGGGGAATCAGAGATAGTTTTCACAAGTGAGCGAAATATCTTGTCTAGCAGCGTGATTTATGCTTTGGAGGCCCAAAGATTTCTAAGAAAAGCGTGATTTATTGATACCATGGTTTCTGAGTATAGAAT
Source organism: Trichilia minutiflora (assembly GCA_035590515.1). NCBI lineage: Eukaryota > Viridiplantae > Streptophyta > Magnoliopsida > Sapindales > Meliaceae > Trichilia > Trichilia minutiflora. The sequence continues at coordinate 12,684 of JAVXUL010090393.1, read as the reverse complement.
TGGACAAGTTCCAGTAGTGAGAGAATTTTCAGACGTATTTTCGAATGAATTACCAGGGATGTTCCCAGAATGAGAGTTTGACTTCAGAATTGATTGAGTTCTGGTTACTATATCAATTTTAATGCCTCCTTACTGTATGACACCAATTGAGCTCAAGGAATTGAAAGTGTAACTTTAAGAGCTGGTTGATAATTTGTTAGATTGAGTATGCTAGCTTGGGGTTCACCGATATTATTTGTTAAGAAGAAGAATGGGACCTTGCAATTGTGTATAAACTATCAAAAATTGAGTCGGGTTACCATCCAGAATAAGTACCCACTGCCTAGGATCGATGACTTATTTGATCAGTTGCAAGGAGCGAGCGTATTCTCAAAAATTGACTTGAGATCAAGCACTATTAGTTGAGGATTAAGGACAATGATGTAGCTAAGACAGCCTTCCGAACGTGTTATGGTTATTATAAGTTCTTTGTAATGCCATTTGGGTTAACTAATACCCCAGCTACATTCATAGATCTCATGAACCGGGTATTCCATCCTTATCTTGATAAAATTATGATTGTCTTTATCAATAATATTTTGGTTTACTTGCGGACCAAGAAAGAACACGCTCAGCATCTGCAGATTGTGCTACAGACACTAAGAGAGAAAACTGTATGTAAAATTTTTTAAATGTGAGTTTTGGGTTCATGAAGTGGTATTCTTGGGATATGTAGTCTCAAGAGAAAGAATCTTTATGGATCCTTGTAAAGTTGAAGCTATTGTACAGTGTGAGCAACCTAAGAATGTTACAGAGATTAGAAGTTTTCTGGGTTTGACAGGTTATTACAGAAATTTTATTAAAGGTTTTTCTTTGATAACTGCCCCACTGACACGCCTAACGAGAAAGGATGTTAAGTTTGAGTGGGATAAAATATATGAGCAGAGTTTTTAGGAATTAAAGAATCGCCTCACCTCAGCTCTAGTGTTAACACTACCTATTCTTGGAGAGCGATATGTAGTATTTAGTGATGCTTTCAGGCAAGGGTTGGGTTGTGTTTTGATGCAGAATGGGAAGGTAATGCCTATGCTTCCAGACAGCTCAAGAAATATAAAGAGAATTACCCAACCCATGATTTGGAGTTGGCTGCAGTAGTCTTTGCCTTGAAGATTTAGAGACATTACTTGTATAGAGAGAGGTGTAAGATTTTTACCGACCACCAGAGTTTGAAGTATTTGTTCATTCAGAGGTAACTAAACCTGAGACAGAGAAGATGGCTTGAACTGATCAAGGATTATGATTTGATGATCGACTATCATCCAGGGAAAGCCAATGTGGTGGTAGATGCCTTAAGTAGAAAATTTTTGGTAATAGTGGCGTATGTTCGATCAACATACCTCCTATTGTTGTTAGAATTCAAGAACCCACAAGTAACATTAAAGTGCGGTCAAGATGGCTCAGTGTTAGCCAGTTTTATTTTGAAATTGACTCTACAAAAACAGATAAAGGAAAGGCAGATGTAGGATCCAGAACTAATAAAAGTTTGCCAGAGAATTATGGATGGTAATGTTGGTTACTTTTACATCTGTTAAGATGGAATTTGACATTAAGAGGTAGGGTATGTGTACCCTTAGATGATGAACTGAGAAAGGCCATCCTGGAAGAAACTTACTGTTCAGCTTTTACAATGCATCTTGGTAGCACGAAAATGTACAGAACCATCAAAGAGAGCTATTGGTAGTCTGGAATGAAGAGAAACATTGAAGAATTTGTTTCCAGGTGTATGACCTATCAGCAAGTTAAAGCCAATCATCAGAAGCCAGCAGGAACACTTTAACCGTTACCCATACCAGAATAGAAATAAAAGCATGTGACCATGGATTTCGTGGTGAGACTGCTACGTACTCAAGCTGGGTATAATACAATATGGGTAGTTGTGGACTAGTTGATTAAGTCTGTACACTTTTTATCCATTAAAACTAAGTATCCAGTTAATAAGCTAACAAGACTATATGTAGCAGAGATTATAAGGTTGCATGGTGTACCTGGGACAATTGTGTCAGATCGATATCCCTATTTTACCTTTCGATTCTGGTTTGGTCTCCAGAAAGCTATGGGTACAAGGTTGAATTTCAGCTCAGCTTTTTATGCTCAGACAGATGGATAGTCAGAAAGAATCATCCAAATACTAGAAGACATGCTAAGAGGGTGTATACTAAAGTTTCAAGAAAATTGGAATCGATACCTGTCATTGGCTGAATTTGCCTACAACAACAGCTATCAGTTTAGCATAAGAATGGCACCATACGAAGCTTTGTATGAAAGAAGGTGCAGAACACCTTTATGCTAGGATGAAGTGGGCGAAAGAAAGCTAGACAATGTTGAGTTAATTGAAGTCACCACTGAGAAAGTAAAGATTATTTGAGACAAGTTAAAGATAGTTCAGGGCAGGCAGAAACCATACTCGGATAATAGAAGAAGAAATTTAGAGTTTGATGTAGGTGAGAAAGTATTTCTAAAGGTATCACCTTGGAAAGGAGTGATTTAATTTCGGAATTAAGGAAAGCTTCACCCGAGGTATATTAGACCTTTTAGAATCATTGAGTGGATTGGTCCAGTAGCATACAAGTTGGGGCTACTGCCAAACATGCAAAAGATACATGATATCTTTAATGTATCCATGTTGAAGAAGTATGTATTTGACCCCTCTCATGTTATTGGGTTGTCTCCTATTGATTTGAGAGAGAATCTGAATTGTGAAGTTCAGCTAGTTGTTATACTTGATCATCAAGAGCGGATATTAAGGGGTAAAGTCATCCCTATGATAAAGGTTTTATGGAGGAGTGATACTATTAAAGAAATGACATGGGCCGAACTACAGATGCAACGTCAATATCCCCATCTCTTTCAGTACTGAGGTAAGCTAAATTTTGAGGACAAAATTCTTTTAAGGAGGGTAGATCTGTGAGCCCCGTGTTTAGACCCTAAGGGTATAATTGTGATTTTATATTTTTACTACTTATACATTCGCATCCATCCCATACACCGTGTGTGTGTGAGCGTGATTTTGTAACTTAGTTCGATAATTTGATTGGTTAGGATAGAGCTTTGGGATCGTAAATGCAGGAACCTCAATGTAATTAAAAGTAAGTTTTATTTTGAGTGGGACTCCAATGATATTTTTCAGTTAAGGGAAGGATTTTGGAGAAAATGTACAATTCTTTCGAACGAAAGGTGGAACGTTTGGACAAAATTTGGAGAAACTCTCTGGAAAATTTTGATTCCAGATTCGTTCAATCGAATCGATCATTTCGTTCGAACGAAATGTAGATTATTCGAATGAAAAATTGGAGAGTGCTTTGACTTCAGAAGTGCCAAATTTGTTTGATCGAAACTCAATTTGCTCTATCAAATCCATATTCGTTCAAATAAATTCCTCGATTCATTCGATCAAATCGTTTCAAAATGATGATTTTGCCCGTTTTTAGAATTTTCTCCTTTAGAAAACTTAAGGATAAAATGATAATTTCACCCTTTTTCTATAAAAAGGGGGCTGAGGCCCCAGATTTCATGATTTCTGCTTCCTCCTTTTTCTTTTCCTTTCTCTCCCTCATGTTCTCTTTGTTATCTTTATCCATCACCCATACTTGGCTATATTTTTTATTTTTCACCATAAATCGCTTGCATCTTATGTGTCGAGCTCCCTGGAAGCATTGATTTGTCGGTAGAAGCGTAAAAAATAAAAATAAGAAGCTAGGATTTCGGACTATATTTTGGGATTTTTTGACTTCTGAGCGAAACCAAGGAAAATCGACCATACCACGAGGTTCGTAGCTACATTCCAAACTCGTCTGTATATTTTATTTTGCGTTTTAGTCGATTTTTATCATATGGGTTTTACTGTATATTCGTATGAATTTTAGTGGATTTATGAGTTTTAGTAGATCGTATGGGTTTTATGCGTTATTTGAGTTATAGTGAAGTCGTAGGAAGCTAGAAATATGAATTTATAGAATTTGGATAAATATGAACAATAATCAGAGTTATTGTTTTAGTGGGTATGTGGGATCCGCAGGTATAAATTATGAAATCGAGCTGAATTACGCTTGTATGACTATAATATGGATTCATGGTGAAATATATAGGTAATTAGACGGGTAACGAGGGTTTTAGTCGATTTCGTGTATTTGTTTGACTTTAGAAAATTCGGGTTAGCATGCATTGCATGCATTCGAGTCTTCTGCGTGTTTTGGAATGTATATTGATGTATTTGGATACTTGTGTTTAGGAGACGATACGCGAACGAGGTATCTACGTGACAATTCAAGAAATGGGGGGAATTAGGGAGTATATACCCTCCCTAAGTAGTGAGTGGACACATTTGATTTTGTTATTAATTTCTATTCATTGCAAGAATGTTTGTAAGCATGTTTTTGGTATAACTCACAAAGAGATATAATTTTATGATGAACTTTATGTATATGGATTGTATGTTATATGGCTGGAAGCCCAAGATGATTTAAATAATGCATTTTATAAACCCTTGCTCCAATGTTATATATTGAGATTGATGATATGATGATTTTATAATGATGATATGGCCAGTGAGCCATAATTTATGTTTATATATTGGTGATAACGACCATGACAGTTGGATTATATACTGTAGCTACAGAGTGGTAGTTTGAGGGAGAGTTCACTGGGATGTAGACCCCTAGGTAAGTGCTAATGTGGTAGCCTAAGAACAGCTTGGGAGAGAGGTCACCTAGGTGAGTAAAGATTGCATAGGTGGTATTGATATTGTGAGGGAGATGGGATTTGACCACCTGTGAGTCTCATCGAGTTAGTCACGGATGTCACCCCGTGGCTGCTCGAGACAAATGTTATTGGTGGGTGTATTTTTTTGAAAAACTTTACATATTCTATTTCTTGCATTTAAATCTATCTTTTATAAAATATCATGTTTATCTGTATATTAAAACCCACTGATGGACTCAGAATGCCCAGGGTCAGGATAATCTTCAAGAAACACAACCAGCCTAATGACTTTCAATACAGGATTTGAGTTTTTCCAACAGAAAGGAATATTTATTATTTCGAACTGATTGTAATATATATTTTTTAAATATACTTTTCTATTAATGAAATGAATTTTATTTGTTTAGTTATATTTATTTTAGTTCACACACAGAGTATACTCTCGTATACTTACCTCCCCTCACTCTCCAATTTCGGGGTAAATGAGAGGTTTCACTATTTGGTCAGGTGATGATCGCTCCAGGACTTGAAAGCTTCATGTATAAGCTATGTCGATTCACCTTACATGGTTCATAGTCCACTGGTATCTATTGTTTATTTTATTTGGCATATGATATTTCTAGGAATTTCTAAGAAATTTGTGATAAATATTTGAATTGCATTTTGAGATAGACTAAATCCCACATAGTTATATTTGATTGAGTATTTTGTGGATTGATATGTATAATTATATTTTAAGTGTTTGAGACTTTTCGAAAATTATTTTAAAGTTTGCGTGTTTGGGTTGGATTCATTTTGGAAGTGTTACATGAAATATTTCGAAATAGGTTTTTGTAAAGGCCTTACAGGTTTACAGGGCGTGTTCTGGTGATTAAATATACCCTGGGGAGTCTGTGACGGTTGTTATGTGTGAGACCCATAAGTTGGGGCATGACACTAATGGTGTTAAAGGGTTAAAACTATAAACAACTTCAAAAGGAGAAAAACCAGTAGAATTATGCAGATTTCTTTTATAAATAAATTCAACCAATGGTATGTAATCTTCCCATGATTTTAAATTCTTTTGAATGATAGTACACAATAAAATAGTTAAAGTCCTATTAACTACTTTAGTTTGCCCATCAGTTTGTGGATGACAAATAGTTAAAAACAAAAGTTTAATACCCAACTTACCCTACAACACTTTCCAAAAGTAGCTAAGGAATTTTAAAACCTTATCGCTCACAATAGTCTTAGGAATGCCATGTAAATGTACAATATTCCTAAAGAATAGATCAGTTATCTTTATAGCATCATCAGTCTTATAGCATGGTCTAAAATAGGCCATCTTCAAAAATCTATCTACCATCACAAATATTAAATCCATACGCCTTTTTGACTTAGGCAAACCTAACACAAAATCCATAGAAATATCAACCCAAGGTTCTTTAGGTATAGGTAATGGTGAATATAATCCATGTGGTATAACCTTAGACTTAGCTTGTTTGCATATAATGCATTTAGAACACTCCCTCTCCATATCCCTATGCATATGTTATAAAAAAATGCTCATATAGTATATCTAGAGTCTTATACACACCAAGATGACCCATTAAACCCCTCTGTGAGACTCTTGCACAAGTAACTCTCTTAATGAGTAATTAGGCATACAAAGTTTATTCTCATTAAACAAAAAGCCATCATGCCTATAAAACTTATTAAAAGTAGCCTTCTCACATGTCTCATACACATTAGCAAAATCAGTATCTTTAGCATAGAATTCCTTAATATGCTCAAAACCTAACAATCTAGAATTAAGTGTAGAGATTAAGGAAAACCTGTGAGAACGTGCTTTAGTAACCACATTCTTCTTACCTTACTTGTACTGAACTATATATGGAAAGCTCTCTGTGAATTCCACCCACTTAGCATGGCATCAATTCATCTTTCTTTGCCCTTTCAAGTTCTGGAAAGATTCATGATTTGAATGAATCACAAATTCTTTAGGCTGTAGGTAATGCTCTCATATTTCTAATTCTCTCACTAATGCGTACAACTCTTTGTCACATATGGAATAGTTCAATGTTGTCTCATTTAGCTTTTCACTAAAAAAATACAATCGACCTCTTTTCCTACATCAAAATAGCCTCTATACCAATCCTAGAAGTATCACATTCAATCTCAAAAGTTTTATCAAAATCAAGTAACAATAACAAAAGAGCATAATAAAATTTTCTTTCAAAGTGCTAAAAGCATTTTCTTGCTCTAAACCCCATGTACACCCTACATTCTTTTTGATCGCTTCCATTAAAAGTGTAACAATGGTGCTAAAATCTTTCACAAATCTCCTATAAAAACTAGCTAGTCCATGAAAACTCCTCACTTCAATCACACTCTTACGTGTCGTCTAATATTTGGTTACCCTAACCTTTTCCTCATCTACTTCAATGGCTTTTGCACTCACAACATAACCAAAAAATATAACCTTTTCCATGAAAAGCCAAACTTTTTCAAATTAGCATACAACTTCTCCTTCTATGCACATTAAGCACACATTTCAAAAGATGCATATACTCTTCCAAGTTTTTGCTATATACTAAGATATTATCGAAGTAGACCATGACAAACTCACCAATAAATACACGTAAGACATGATTCATTAATCTCATAGAAGTACTAGGAGCATTTATCAAGCCAAAAGGTATTACCATCCACTCTTACAATCCATATTGAGTTTGAAAGTTGTTTTCCATTCATCTTCAGGTTTCATTCTTATTTGGTGGTAACCACTTTTCAAATCAATTTTAGAAAATAAGCTAGAACCATGTAAATCATCTAACCTAGGTTAAGATGGTAATATTTTATAGTGATTTTGTTGATTACTCTACAATCCATGCACATCCTTTATGAGCCATCTTTTTTTGGTACCAAAAGCAAAGGTACAACACATGGGCTCATGCTCTTCCTTATATATCCCTTTGTTGATATATCCTTTACTTGCCTTTGAAGTTCCTTTATCTTCTCAGGGTTACTTTCATAGGCTAGTCAATTAATAATGGTATCTCTAGGTGTAAAGTTGATTTGACGCTCAATCCCTCTAATTAGTGCAAACCCTTGGGCACTTCATCAGGGAAACATCTTCATATTCTTGTAATAATGAAACAGCAACACTAGGCAAAGAAGAGGTGAAGTCACAAGTGTTGAGATAAAATATCCACTCACAGCATAGGGAGGGTATACACTCCTTAGTTCCCCTCGTTTCTCGGCTTGGTATGCTGGTTCCTTGCTCGTGCTCCGTTGCTTAATCACATTTACCAAAAACTATATTAATATACATTCTAAAATATGAATACGACGCATATACGTCCAATGTATGCTATTTCGGTTTTTCTAGAATCGGACGATACGCGAAATTGACCAAATCCTCCGTTATTAACATAATCGCCTAAACATCTATACTACGAACCCACATTGCGATCAAACAATCTCAATTCGACTCATTTTCATGGTTCCGATAAGTGTACCCCATGCACCCATCAGAACAGTAACTTTGATACTGTTCACCTTAACCTAATTTCTCTGAATTTATATTTCTAACTTTCTACAACATTTCTGAATTCATTACAACCTAAATAACGCATAAATACTAAAATACGAGCAGTAAATCTATCGAAATTAATACGATTGTACAGTAAAATCTATATTTTATAAAAATGTATAAAACGAGAAATGTAATATACAGATAAGCTAGAATCGTCACTACGAACCTCGTGGTAATGTTGGTTTACTCTGATTCTTCCTCAAACTAGAAAAACCTCAAAATGTTGTTCGAGACCCTAGCTTCTCACTTTCGGTTCTGTGTTCCAAACGCCAAATTGAAACTTAATGAATGTTTTATGCGTGTAAAGGAGTGAGAAATCATGAAGAAAACAAAGAAAACAAAAGAATGGGGAAGTGGGTTCTCTGATCAGAGAAGAAGAACGGGAGAAAGAAGAAGAGAGGGAGAAAGGAAGAGAAAAGGTAAAATTTTGACCCCCTGACCCCTATTTATAGAAAAAGGGCAAAATGGTACCCTGACCCGTATTTATAGAAAAGGGCAAAATGATAAATTTTGCCCTTAAGTTTTCTTAAGGAGAAACTTCTAGAACAGGGCAATTTCGATCATTTTGCGTCATTCGATTAAACGAATCGAGGGATTCATTCAAATGAATATACATTCGATCGAATGAACTGAGCTTCGGTTGAACGAATCTGACACTTTCGAAGTCAGAGAGCTCCCCACATTTTTGTTCGAATGATCGAGCATTTTTTCGAATAATACCATTGATTTGACCAAACGAATTGCTATTCGATCGAATGAACTTAACACCAAAAATTTCTAGAAAGCTCCTCCTAATTTCATTTGAACAATTCACCATTCGTTCAAACGAAATGTTCTATTCATTCGAATGAATTGCCTATTCATTCGAACGAATCTGGGTCCAGGAGTTCATTCGAATGATCCATCCCATTTGTTTGAACGAATTGCACATTATTTTTTAAATTCTCCCCTTAATTAGAAAATATCATTAGGGTCCCACTCAAAATTATATTGAGGTCCCTGTCTTCATGACCCCAAAACTCTATCTTAACCAGTCAAATTGTCAAACTAAATTACGGAATCACACTCATATGCACACAGTGTATAGGATGGATATAAATGTATAAATAGTAAAAGTGAAAAATTATCATTATGCCCTTGTGTTAGAAACATAAGGCTCACAAATCTACCCCCTTAAAAGAATTTTGTCCTCAAAATTCAACATATTTTAGTATTGAAAGAGATAGGGTAATCGACGTTGCATTTGAAGCTCAGGCTCCCATGTCATTTCTTCAATCATATCACTCCTCTACAGAGCCTTTACCATCGGGTTGACTTTACTCCTCAATGTCCGTTTCTGGCGATCGAGTATGGCCACAGGTTATACTTCACACTTCAAATCATTTCTCAAATCAATAGGAGGCAATTCGATGACATGAGACGGATCAAGTATATACCTTTTCAACATGGATACATGAAAGACATCATGTCTCCTCTGCATGTTTGACAGTAGCTCCAACCTATATGCTACTGGACCAATCCACTCAATAACTCTAAAGGGCCCGATATACCTCAGGGGGAGTTTACCTCGATTCCTTAATCGAATTACTCCTTTTGAGGGTGAAACCTTCAGCAACACTTGCTCACTCAAATCAAACTCTAGATCCCTTCTTCTATTATTCGAGTACGATTTCTGCCTGTCCTAAGTTGTTTTCAACCTGTCTTAGATAATCTTCATTTTCTCTGTGGTAGCTTCAATCAACTTAACATTGTATAGCTTCCCTTTGCCCACTTCATCCTAGTATAAGGGAGTTCTATATTTCCTTCCATACAAAGCTTTGTATAGTGCCATTCCTATGTCGGATTGATAACTATTATTGTAGGCGAACTCAGCTAATGATAGATATCTATCCTAGTTTCCTTGAAGCTCTAATATACACCCTTTCAACATATCTTCTAATATTTGAATAGTTCTCTCTGATTCTCCATCTGTCTGAGGATGGAATACAGAATTGAAATTTAATCTTGTACTGATAGCTTTCTGTTGATCGGGCCAAAATCGAAATGTAAAGCAAGGATCTCGATCTAACATAATTGTCATAGGTACACCATGCAACCTTACAATCTCTGCCACATACAATCTTGCTAGCTTCTCAACTAGATACTTGGTTTAGATGGATAGAAAGTGTGTAGACTTGGTTAATCTATCCATAATCACCCATATTGCATCGTGTCCAGCTTGAGAATGTGGCAGTCCCACTACAAAGTCCATGGTGCTATGTTCCTATTTCCACTCTGGTATAGTTAGTGGCTGAAGTATCCCTGCTGGTTTCTGGTGTTTAGCTTTAACTTGCTGATATGTCATTCACCTGACAACAAATTCTGCTATATCTCTCTTCATTCCAGAATACCAATAACTTTCTTTGATGGTTCTGTACATCTTCATATTGCCAGGATGCATTGCAAAAGTTGAACAATGAGCTTCCTCCAGGATGGCATTTCTCAGTTCATAATCTGAGGGTACACATACCCTACCTCATAATGTCAAGAGTCCATCCTGTGAGATGTAGAAATCTCTAGCATTACCATCCATAATTCTCCGGTAAATTTTCACTAACTCTGAATCTTGCATCTGCCTCTCTTTTATCTGATTCCTTAGAGTCGGTCTCACAATAAAATTAGCTAGCATCGAGCCATCTTGACTACACTCTAGAGTTATTTACAGACTCTTCAATTCCAGTAACAATGGGAGGTATGCCGATTGAATATACGCCATTGTCACTAAAGAATTCCTGCTTAAGGCATTTGCCACCATTTAGCTTTTCTTGGGTGATACTCGATCACCAGATTGTAATCCTTAATCAGCTCAAGCCACCTTCTTTGTCTCAGATTCAATTCTTTCTGAGTGAGCAGATACTTCAGACTCTGATGATCAGTAAAAATCTAACAGTTCTCTCTATATAAGTAATGTCTCTATATCTTCAAGGCAAAGACTAACGCAGCCAACTCCAAATCATGGATCGGGTAATTCTTCTCATGTTTCTTGAGCTATCTCAAAGTATAGCCAACTACCTTCCCATTCTGCATCAGAACACGGCCTAACCCTTACTTAGAGGCATCACTGAATACTACATATCTCTTCCCAGGAATAGGTAGTATTAATACTGGAGCTGAAGTGAGACGATTCTTTAACTCCTGAAAACTCTGCTCACATTTCTCATCCCACTAAAACTTAATATCTTTCCTCGTTAAGCATATCAATGGGGCAGCTATTAAAAAGAAACCTTCAACAAACTTCTTATAGTACCTTGCTAAACCAAGAAGCTTATAATCTTAGTAACATTCTTAGGTTGTTCCCACTGAACAATTGCTTCAAATTTTCGAGGATTAACAAAGATTCCTTCCTTGGAGACTACATATCTCAAGAATACCACTTTCTAAAGCCAAAACTCACACTTCAAAAACTTAGCATACAACCTTCTTTCTCTCAGCGTCTACGATATAATCCGTAGATGCTTAGCATGCTCCTTCTTAGTCCTGGAGTAAATTAAAATATCGTCAATAAAGACAATTACAAATTTATCAAGATAAGGATGGAACACTTGATTCATGAGATCCATGAATACAGCTGGGGCATTAGTTAACCCAAACGGTTTTACAAGGAACTTATAGTGAGTATAACGTGTCCGGAAGGCTATCTTAACTACATCACTCTCTTTAATCCTCAACTGGTAATACCCTGATCTCAAGTCGATCTTCAAAAACATGCTTACCCCTTGCAACTGATCAAACAAGTCATCGATTCTGGGCAGTGGGCATTTATCCTGGATGGTAACTCGATTTAAGTGTTGATAGTCGATACACAACTGTAAGGTCCCATCCTTCTTCTTAACAAACAACACCGATGAACCCTACGATGATATACTTGGTTTGACAAAACCCTTATCTACTAATTTTTACAGCTGCCCCTTCAATTCCTTAAGCTCAACTGGTGTCATACGGTAAGATGGCATCAAAATTGGTGTATTACCAAGAATCAAGTCAATACTGAAGTTAAATTCCCATTCTGGTGGCAATCCTGGTACCTCATCTAGAAATACATCTGAAAACTCTTTCACTACAGGAACTTGTTCTATACTATACTCAGAAACTGTACTACCAACAACATGTGCCAAGTACCCTTGACACCCTTTCCTTATTAATCTCTGAGCTTCCATTGCACAAATCAAACTGCTGGATAAAACATTTCTTTCACCTGAAAAGATTATTTCTGATCCTCCAGGCCCTCTTAATACCACTTGCTTAATGAATCAGTCAACAGTCACTCAGTGCCTAGATAACCAATCCATCCCCAAAATAGCATCTATATCCTCGATTCTCAAAGGAAT
>JAVXUL010090385.1:0-22731 GCA_035590515.1 Trichilia minutiflora | reverse complement strand
TTTGTATAAGCCCTTCCACTCTGCGAACATGATCCCATATCTAGATCTTACACACAAGGGTGTGAAATTGAACAAAGGCCAGCTACTCATCCCTAGTTAGGAGGTAAACAGGCCCCCGGACTGTGTCTTCTTCAGTAGGTCGAGCACGAGCATCAGCCAAATTACTGATGAATCCCTAATCATTTCACCTTAGTCACTCAAGTATACGCCTATCAGTATCAGTATATACCTATATCAGTCAAATAGAGATTGATCGAGTCAAAGTTCTACCCGTTGATTCAGTGAATCCACAACCACCAGCAAAGGCAAGGGTTGATCGAAACCCTGTAGTAGTGGTCGCAGGGATTGTCTTCATGACCCCAGAAAGGTCAATGATCCCTTACCCTTATTCGTTCACACCAGGAAAGAAGGCATAAAAGATAGGTAATCTAATGAATGCTCGGATGCTATGCCGCGCAGATGAAGGTCAGTAAGTGAAACGACTCTTGTATGAGGATTCGATCACAGTCCCTGTGTAAACGCAATCTCATTCTCAACTTCCTATGCCCCACGAGGTTTGTTCGGCTTAAACCTTTTCATAAAAAAAGGATTTACCCAATCTTTAAAGCGAAACCACCAAAGTTCCATCTGCTCACGATACATAGCGCCGGCTGGCTTCCAACCGGGTTAGGAAGTTAGAAGTCAGAAGTCAACAAAAAAAAGAAAAAAAAAACGTCGATCGAGATCATCTTGCGCCCATCCAAGCGCACTTCCTCGAAGGGGAAGTTCGCTTGAGCTTTTTTCCCTTTCTTGACTGCTGGTCTGGTCGAAGGAGGTCCCTGCTCGCATTAGCTGTGGATCTTTATCTTTAATGGCTGGGCCTGCCCTAGACAAAATCGCTGGTCTCTAGTGCTGTGCTGATGTGACTGTGGTTGACTTAGGCTTTGGCTCTGCTCTTGTGGGTTCTGGTCAAAGGCTTTCTCTCGTCCTACACGGTGGCTTTGCTTCAACATCCGCTTACAGTCCAGTATTTTTAGTTTTGTACTAATTTCCCCTTCCATTGGTAAGCATTACTCATAATCAGGTGGTGGGAGTCCTTGCCTGGTCCTATGGAACCAGCGTAACAATTCCTGGCAAATTTGTATGCTGGGTAGATCTGGATAGAGTCTCGCTTATAGATAGAGGGATAGCAAGTCCTAGCCCCTTATTCAGATTAATAAATAGAAACCCCCTGTTAACTAGATATGAGTCTCATCGGTCTGCTCTCTAATTCGCTCTATCGACGTGGCGGTCTACACCTATCTACATAGCTGAGCTAGTCACTGGCCTTGAGGGCCCCAACCAACTATATGCTTACGTTGATCAACAATTCGGAGAGCCTGCTTCTACACGGGAACGAAGACAATTAGACCAAGATTAATACTACTTCACTTCCCTCTTGGATCGTCTGTAGAGTGCAGGGAATTCTCCTCCTTCATCAGCACCTTTGCGTACTGAATTCCATAAAACCTCGTGTGCGTGGCTAGCTGAACTAAGCCTCATCATAGGAAAGATTTGCTGCTTGATTACTTCCGCAGATGGAAGACCTTGCTTTCCTACCGCTCCGTGGGGTTAAGGCCTTTTCACTTGAGAGATGCGATTTGAAAGAAGAGAGAATAATGAATCGAGAAATTCTTCTTCTATATAAGCTATTCAAGATAGAAGGGTCCCTCCCAGACCCCTCTTTAAAAGCAAGAGCCCCGACCCGAGACTTCAATTACTAAATATGGGACTGGTCACTAACTTCTTACTTAAGGCATTCCTCTTTTCATCTGCCTGTAACGAGAGCGTAAACCGCAATTGAAGTCAAAATCAAAGAATTTCTCACCCGGTTAGTTGCTGAAAAAAAAGTAGTGGACTTGACCGGAATCAAAAGTTTTCAATGATACCGACCAATTGGGAATCAGGGCTTGACTCTCCTGGCAAAGGGAGCTACGAAAGTAAGCAGCATACTTCGACTTTAATGGCATACCTTTTTAGTCCAGTCCTGCTGCTTGTACGGAGTACGAATAAAGGGGGCCGCCCAGTCTCAAGCGAAAGATAAAGCTACGCCTCCAATCCCTCATTTTTCATTCTTGCTACCCACTGCACTTGAACCACTGATGCTACCATTGGTGCCTCTGCTTCCCGTCTTTCTTCAACACAGATAAAGACAGATTGTTTGAGTTCTTAGCCTTTGTCTTTGCCTTCTTTTCTTTCTGGGGAATGCTTTACTCTAACATCGGCTTTGGAGAGCGCTTTTTTTGGGAGACGAAGACCGCTCCCCAAGCCTTGAGAACAGAGCGAGCCTTACCGCGCCGCGCCTAAAAGAGAGGTATGAGTTCCCAGGGGTTAAGGAGAATAGGGCACTTTGCCTGAGAGAGGCTTCCAGAGCTAGTTTTAAGGAGTGGAGGAAGGGTGGAGGGATACCTCGATGCCCTTTTTCGTATATTTCATCATATGCAACACCCTTCTTATCGATCGTCAAAAACATATGCTTGATCAGCTTCCATAGTTTTATTTCCTTGTAACTGCCCAGCATATCTCTTTCCTAACTCCAGCTCCCTCAATGCACAGCTACAGCTATGCAGAGCGAAGGAAGCGAAAGCTCACTCGAACAAACTCTTCTTTTGACTATGATTGGGCCCTGCAGTGGTAGAACCTGGTGAACCGGGCGTACTACTTCCCAACCTTCTGTGAACCTTGCTTCTCTTATGATTTTTTCTACTTTCTTTCTCAAAGTGATTGATATCAAAGAGAGTCTACTAAGTCTAGTCACTCAACTAATCTAATCCACTCGTGGAGATTGATACCTTCTCGTTATAGAGTGACCGTTTACACACCTTCTCGGGCCAGTGTAGTGGATCTTTCCCATTATGACAGTGAAACGATCAAAAGATGCCGATTAGAAAGGCAAGGCCGAAGCTTTACTAATAAGGGCTAGCCTTGCTTGAAAAGTGCTATTTCCTGGTCATCCAATGGTCTTTAGTCGTTATTAAGCCTGGTATGCCTCCGCCCTGTGTCCACAATTCCAGACCGTCAATCCAGGATCATGCCTTGGGCTTAGTTCACATGTTCTTGCTTAGTTCGTATTCCGGGTATGTGGCAATACAGAAAAACGTATTCGCCATAATTACGATATCCTTTGCTGATAGTACTACTAGCTCTTGACTTAAAGGGCAGTAAGTAGCTCACCAATTTCGGGTGTACGCGTCCCGTAGTCTAACTGGTATTCATGTCTTCTATAGCAGTATGGTATATGTAACGTTGTTGGTTCCAGGTTGCTTAGGACTGTCAGGTTGCTAGTCTTTCGATGGTTCCCAACCCCTTTTCTCAAAAATCCCATTTCCTTCCATGAGGGAAATTTGTTTGTAGTATCCGTTGAGTCATTCGCAGAAGCAGCTCTTTCAAAAGCACCCAAATCTGATGAAGGAACTGTGGAATCCGCGCTTTCTTTCATTCGCTGAAAAACAACGCACCGAAAATAGAATAAAAAAAATCCGATGGATCATAGCACAGGCATCATCCTAAGAAGCGGAGCCTAGGGCTGCTCTTTCCTTCTCAATCTGAATCGGCTGAAGAGTCATTTTTCCCTGAAGCCGAGACCGAACTAACATATCTAATTTATCCCGAAACAACGGATTCCTCACCCTCAGGAGCCCGAAGTAACTCATCCTCATCAGCCCCAAGTAACGAATCCGAATGCCTATCTCCAGCCGAATTCATTTCATAAGACTTATCGGAAGAAGCAATTGGATAAGAATCATACGCTGAATGAGCAGACGAATCGACCGAGGAAAGAGATGCTTACACACTAGAACAGAACCTAACTCCACTTCTTTTTTTCTTTCTCCTGCTGCTATCCTCTCAACAGGTCAGTCAATATCAGTAGTGGAAGAAGCAGAGTAGTCCCCTGGTCATCAGTTAGTAGTTGAATAATCCCAGTAGTGGTCCTCTTGCCTAGCGGAGTCAGCCCTTAATGGACAATGATAGGCAGACCAAAGATTGCACATCGCAGTCTAAGCGTGCTTGCTTTGCGCACCGGCACAGCAGAATTGGAATCCGCTGGCTCAGATGAGTGGCTCTTGGCTTACTTGAGAAGGGCTTTCTGAACTCATCGAAAGGATATCGGAGAAGACATCACATTAGTTATTCCACTCCCCTCGCTCTGCTAATTGGTATGATAACCAGTAAAGGGAGGGAACATAGTCATCTTAGTCAGAGCACCCTAAACCGGAACAGCAAGACCAACGGATATGACCAAAAAGGCCTTGTCACGAGCTTGACTCGAACCAGCACCTCTGGGCAAGGGAAAGACGTACCCAGCGAACTACCTTTTATTCGTAGCGTGACTTTTGTTTACCCGGTTCATCATGTATCAAAGAAAGAAAAAATTTACATGACTACATCCGGGGCGGCCTTTGCCGCTCCCTCCACAAAACAGAAATCATATACAGAAAAAAAAGGTGTCTCAGGGCCCGCTCTCTCGCCCTTGCCATTCCTTTCTTAATTGGGCTTCGGTGCCTCCGCCGGACACCCGATCCTTCCATTTTCTAAAGTTCTGGAGGGCTTCCTCAAAGTAAGGGCTATTCCGACCCTCTGTTTCCAGACTGTGCCGGATTTCGTCCATTTTTGGCCCCCCGTGATCCTCTTCCAGCATCTCCGTGATCCGTCCCGCTTGGTGGAACGCCGGCGGACGTATAGGCAACCCCTGGCACAGGGTTTGGATTTTGTCCGATATAACGTTATGGTTATCCAGTAACCTTCTAAAAAATGCGAGAGAGGGTTCTTCCCTAGGTGGAATAGGGGGCGGAGGGGGCGTCTTCCTTCGCAAGGTTGCTTGCTATAGGTATAACCCGGTTATAGTACTCGTCTTGCTACCTACACCTAGTGAAAACTTAGTAAGAACTCAATGGCATTGCGGGTAAGAAGTTGTCCGATGCCCTAACCGATCTACGAGATACCAGCGCTTGCATCATACCTCGTTTGGGGCGAGGCTCAGTCCGTTATTGGCTATCGACGACTTTTGTTGCTTGCAGGGTTGGGTCTTCAATGTAGTAGTTCTTTCTTTGAGAGTGCGGTGTGGACCGTATCCGACGAACCGCATTTACCGACTGCTATATACGTTAGGCGGGGATGGAATCCTCTTCCCTCTCTGATCCGTTGGGCTGCTTGCTGCTGGTACGCCCTTTCTGACATGTCCACATTAACATTCAATACGGGTGTGATCCCCCAGATCCACGTTCTTTACTTAGGCCGCCCTTCTGAGGTGCTTTGACTTGTCTTACTTGGAATCTATTTAGCGGCGGGCATCTCGGTCCGGAGTGAGCACTTCAACCGAGGGCATCTGCGCCTTACTTTGTTTAGTGTTCCCAGCTACCCCAGCCCCTAAGATCAACCATAGACGGAAGATTGGTAGGACGGGAGGATATAAGTACTGCTTGCGGCTGTTCGCCCTTTGGGTGAATAGCGGCCTTCCTTACATGGAATGGTCCCTTAAAGTCTAACCAACGTTCTTGGTCAATAGAGGAGGCGAAGGCGACTCAGTTCATTTAGGAGCAAGGTTCCCGGGACGGCTTTCTGTAACGCGGGTAAATTCAAATGGGAAATTGACTGATTTCGGCTGTTATGCTATTGTTTATTTGTCACATTCCATACCTTTCCAGTGTGATCTACTCCAATTCGTTATTGTAGACCTTCTTAGCGGTGACACTTGAGTGTCCCTAGTCTCCCCTCTACTAAATAGAGTTGTCTAAGACATAGGCTTCTTTTCTTTCTTCGCAATTGCCTGTCCTCATTCTACGAGACTTTTCCTGCCCTTTTTGCTTTGGTTAAGAGGACTCTGCACACATCGAGTAAGTACCTTGAAAAGTAAATAGCATTTCATCCCTCTTTCTAGTGACTCGGGGAGCTGATCCGAGTGGAAGTTTTATTGGGGGCTTGGGGGTGAAGTCGGCTTAATTAGTACCCTTTCGGTATGTGTTGAGAGGGATCTCTTTCTTTCTCAGATTCAAATGTGGGAACTCGCTACCCTTCCCTTGCCAGGCTCCTCAATTGGTTGCCTAAACTTCTGTTTCAAACCCCTACCTCCTTAATTTAAGGAATATTGTAATAAGCTGGCCGCCCCTATAGAAGTGGATATAATGTATTACTACACTGCAAAGCCGTACCAAACTTTCTCCAAAATGTATTCTAAAATAAAAATATCCCATGATATGAACTTGGCGTCTCTATCAGATGTATTAGTTAGGGGGATCCCTTCCCATACACCCTGACGATTTCCCGAAAGAACACGTTAGCAAGGGTTCAGGCTTTTGCTTCTTCTTTGATTGAGTAGACTTTCTTGCCTACTCTAAGACTCAGGCTAAAGACTCCATTGGATCCCCATCCTCCTTCTTTTATTGAGAATCGCCGTCAGGGTACAAGCGCGGAACTGGTGATTCGATTCTTTCCAGCCTTACTCAAATAAATAGGGGTTAAGTCCCATCCCATATCTATATCGTGTTGTTATTGGTGTAAGGATTCAAAATCGTGTGTGTAAAGGGCAATGCCTAATGTAATTGAATTTGTTGTAAGATTTCTCCGCTTGCAAGTCCTGATTTTCATTTATTCTTTTCCGAGTGAGGTGCCCCATTAGTTATGGTTCCCGAACGATCGTCATCCTATATCTTCTTGTCTTGACTTTTTTCCTAGCCTTCCAGCTTTCCCTTCTTTCGGGTAAAGGGACTCAGATCGAGGGGCTAAGGATTCTTTTTGTTGTAATCCCTTATCGCAAGGGTCATTGACTTCGACTTCTTCTTTTAGACTAAGGCTAGAACGAACTGCTTACTTTGGGAACAGACTTCCTTTAGTCGATATTCCATATCGATCCTGAGCCTGCTTGAAAGCGGTCTACAGCTCACTGATCTTCTCAATTGATCCTTGCTTCTTTCCCCGATTGATTGAGTGCGGGTTGAGACTTTCTTACTATCGTACTTGAGTTATCAAATCAGTTTATCACAGGATGACTGAACCCGCTTCCTGTGATCTAATGTGATGGCTGGGGCTAATGTGCACTGGTCGGGGCTACAGCTAATGCAGCGGCTGAGTCTAATGCACCCGAAGCCTGAAGTTAGTACTTGGCCGATTCTTTTCCTTTCCTAAACTGGAAAAGAAATAGAGACTCTTTCATTTTCCCTGGTTGCATTAGAGTGGACATGAACTGAAGATTACATATAGAATAGAATACCCTAGCCTCTAACGATTAGTCGTTATTATTTTTTTAATAGTTGGAATTTACCCTGATGTTTAGGTAATAAAGATATGAACTCATATTCTCTAGTACTATATTAACGGATACTGTCACAGCTAATTGAAGTGCTAGTCCAGCAACTGCGGTTAGTGATTCAATTGCCAGTCCTCTACCACCGGTTATAAGACCCAGATCTCCTCAACGCAGACGCTCTTGGCATAGAAGCTGTCTTCATTTCCGCTCTTGGTCTTACCGGTGCTTTAGCCATATCTGTTGTTTGCCTTTGCCTACCTGCTGTTGGTGTAAGCGTAAGCGGTCTTACTGCTATCGAATCAGCTCTTTGAAAGAATAGGCTCTGGGACTGTTGACTTTCCTTCCCTTTCTTTGTTTGATGCGGAAGAGGGGAAGTCAGTTTTGTTTCGGGTGCTACCTTCTCGTTCTAAGCACCTTCACGAGGCGAATGGAAGGCAATTAGTGCTACTTCCCCATCAGGCTTAACGGTTAACGCTTCGATGGTTGGTGGCTTTCTGGGCTTTGACCAATGCTTGTCTGTCTGGTCTGTGATTCAACCAATATCTCTCCGGTCTCTCGACTGTCGACTATATCGGTCTTGGTGGCGTCGCTCACAGTCCAAGAAAGGTAGTCCTTTCATTGGCTAACGGGATTACGCTTAATGGGATAGACCGATTATCGCTTCCTTCCTCTACTAGTTCTGGAGTCAAGCCAGCAAACAAAAGACTGATAGTCGATCCGGGACGGAGATGCACATACAAAGGAAAGGAGTAAATAGCCGTGTGAGTGAAGATAGGATCACACTCGAGAAAGAGTCTAAAACCAAAGATTGTGGCCGAACGGGTGTTCTAAAATGGTAAAGTGAATCCTGCAGTGGAATAAACCAGATTCATTCAAATCAGATCTATTCGAGCTAAGTGGCCTGTAGCCAGCCCACCAAAGAATAAACGAAGATTTGTGAGCGCATGTTTATCAAAAGTCCAGCTGACCAAAGCTGGCAAATCAAACAACTGAAAAACCGACTTCCGCAAGGGCATGGAAAATGGCTAGTGGTGGTTTACTCTTGATTCTCATCAATGCCGTTTGCTAAGAAAAAAGAAGTATTAACCTAACATATTGAATTTGATATCCCTCATGCAAAGGGTCATCCGTCGATGGATCTGAGGCCGCCAAGGATCCGGAGGTACCGAATCAGTGTTAGATAAACCGGGAACCCATGGTGAGTGCTCTGTGAATATAGTGGATAGATCTTTGATTCGTGTTCGCCAAAAAGAATTTCATTGTGTAATGGTCATAAACGGAATCTTATCTGGGGCGGATGCCTCCTACAGAGTAACGGAGGTGTGCGATGGCACACACCAACAATATTCTTGTCAATGTAAAAATAACTTATCTTGCGTTTTTGAGTTAGCTCTTTGTCCGACCCAAACGGGGTATGGATATACATAGAGGTTTTTCCCAAGAAACGGATATTCGGCAGGATAGGTTTCGCTAAGTCCGTACCTTTCTCATTCATGTTTCACACAAAATCGAGATGAAAAAAAGAAAACAGTAATTGCTACACGGCTATTTAACTCACTAGATTAAACTCCTCCTTAGGGAAGGAAAGAAGCTTTAAAAAGAACAAAAGCTAGCGAAGAAACCATTCATTCACTACCCAGTTAACGGACTCAGTAGCTACTGCTACCTCAAACACTGACTGGACTGCTAACAACACGGCATATCAACGGCACACGAAAGAAAGATCACATTCCCTTGCTGCAACGAAAGATCTCAACTTAACTCACCATACTGACTTTGCTTTCAACGGAAACGAAGAATCGCTTCGCTCAATCGGCCTAGGTACGAAACGACTTCAAGCCGTCACGTCACGTAAATCCCTTCATTCAGCTCTAAGCGAGAAGTCGGAGTAAGTTGCGAGTACTTGGTTCTATGGTTAAGGAGCGAATAAGCTAGGTTATCTACATTTCGGGTTGAACCGGTTTCAGCTCCGCCTTCACTCCTGGCTTACAATGGGAATCTGCCCAATGTTCGTTTGGTAGCTCAGCTATACTTGAATGCTTCACTAGCGTCATATATTTCTGAACAGGTGCAGGCGCTTCATTCACATCTGGATTCGTATCTAGCTTTGGATGTTGGAACGGGTCCCGAATCAACTGCATGCGGCTACTACTGCCTTCCTAGCAGTCACCTCTGCCTCCTCCATTCCATTTCTAGTGCAATATCTGACAGTAGAAAATCCCGCGAATCGAAAGCCATCACCTTTGAGTCCGGAATCCCTTCGTCCCGTCTTAGCTTCCCCCATCCTTTTCCTCAACCGGTTTCAGGGGGTGGCTAAAGAAGGTGGACAAATTGGGATGTGGATGCCCACGGAGCGTTAGACCTCATAGAATCTCGACAGCAATCCTTGGTAACTAGCATTAGGAAGTTGAAACCATTGTTGTATAAAGAATTCAATAAAGTCTGAGCTGTCACGAATTTGATTTGAACAAACACTTCAGGCATTCAACCCGCGAACTTCCATTATTCGAACGTGACTTTGGTTCGTCGCGCGACAGACGAAAGGAAAAAAATCCTAACAAAACAAAGAGAGGACAGAATCAAAGGAAAGACTAACTAAGAGAAGTTGGAATGAGAGTACGGGATGATAGATAGAGATAGAAAGGAATTCCACCCGGGGCTATTACACCGTACCAAAAGAAGGGCTGGGTATAGACCCGAAAGACTCTCGCTTTGGACCACTTCTCCCACTAGACAGACGGGACATCCTTGAAGCCAAAAAGACTTTGAAAACTTTTTTGAGATTGAAATCTCAGTTTAGGAAGGTACCTTAGCCTTCATGCCCTCGATCAAACTATCAACTGACCGACTGGCTGGACCACTGGACATACCTACATACGGACTGCAGACAGACAGATACGAATTCTGCCCTCCGGCTATTACACATGACCTGAGGTAGGAAGAAAGGAAACTCAGTCCTTAACTTAAGTATTAGGCTGATCGGCTGATAGGATTGATTCGCGGACTGGCTGATACGATTTCACTCGAAGGCGGATACAATTATCCTAAAGTCAGAAGGATTAGCCTTTACACAGATTGGATAGAATACTAGAAAGGGGGCTACGGTATCCATCTTCTTTGATTGAGGTAACTGAGGGTGAGGGACTAGTTGGAAGACAGTAAATCGCCCTAGACTATAGGACTTTTTCAAGACCGAAGGAAGAGCAAGAGATTTGGAAGAGGAAGCTACCATCGATCAGAGCCGACTTATCCGATTTGGCATTTCATGCTTAGCCTACTCTATAGCATTTCATGCTTCTTTTCTCATTCCGGAAAGCTCGTATCATAATCTCGTATGAGACTGACCGACTTCTAATTCTCTCGAAAAGGCTTACCCTCCATCTATCTCATAAGCATCCACTCTTGTGGGATTCTACTCTTCCTTTACTACTCATTACCGACTTGGCATTACATGCATACCCGACTAGTTCATGCCCTACTCTATAGCATGCTTATCCGACTTGGCATTTTATGTTATGCCCACTCTATGGCAGCATACCCTACTCTATAGCATTTCATGCCCACTCTATGGCGTGTAATGCTTCTTTTTCTCATTCCTACAGACTCGAATGATAATAGACCCGACTTCTTACTGGGGCGCAGCCACATATTATCCTAGTAGGGATAGAGAAGGAGTACTTTAAGCGGAATGCTGCTACTTTCTCTAAATGCTTAACACATAAAATTCGCTAAGAAAGCAGGCTAAGAAGCCAGTTCCCCATTTGTTCTCCCTTGGGACTGAAAGGGAAGAAGGAGTGGAATTGGAATGGAAGTTCTTCCTTAAGTAAGCTATCCAGTGGAATTGGTAATTCGCTTTCAGCTCTTCGATGCCATCTGTCCGCTTTCAAGTCAATGCTTTATGTATCTTCTTTCGGACGAGACTGCTTTCATTGTGTTAAGTATATAGGCCAATAGCTTCAACGCGCTTAGGCTACTACCTATGAACTTCAACCTTTTCTTATGCTCCTAAAAGCAGCCTTTCTCTTATATACGAGACCACTAGGCCTCTTTTCTTTACGTGAATGAATTGATTTAACCGAACCTTACTTTAATGGATTGAATTGCTTATTCTTTATCAAGAATACCCTTAACTATATGTCTTCCTTGACTCCAATTAGGGCAATTCCTATTCTTCTTTTTCTTCCCAGGCAACCTCAATCTCGACAAAATCCTCCAGCAATCTGTCCTCGGTAGCAGCTAAAAGCATTGGTTGGGCCTCTTGCAGCTGATCTAATTCAATCGATTCAATCAGTCCCCCCTACTCTTTTTGGGGTAGGAAGCAAACAACCTCTCCTCTTATCCGTTCCCAACAGCTTTCAGGCCACTAATCACCTCTGGAAATCTGGCTAAAAATCTTAAGCTAGGCTTATCGATCAAATGCAAATGGTGAATTCTTATTATTATTAACGGAAGTCTGTCTTTGATTGTTCTTCTCGGTTCTTTAAGGGAATGGGAATGAACATTGGTCATAAGCCCATGTAGTCTTTCTTTGAAACCAAGAATCACGGTTGAGGTTTACTTCAATTTCTTTCTTTCCTGAGGTGGTTGATGATCTGTTCACAGGTCTGCTCTGTCGAATGGTTCTTATGGCTTCTCGTCTTATTGAACGAATCTCCTCTTCGGCTCTGGCTATTCTATGTGCATAGCCTCCTCTCCATCGGTAATCGGAAACTCAAAAACAAAACGCATTGCCTCGGGTTCTATCGTCTCGTCCCTTCCATCGCAATTGGATCTATTCCCGCAGCTGGAACTGGACCAAGCGCACTAGGCAGTTTATACTTTTGTAGTCGTAGCTAGCAAACCCGAATAGTCTCATATTAACCTTAGCCATCGCCTCTGTGTACTGACTGGCTTTCAAGGTACCGGCGGACAAGAAGTAATCCCATCCGAAGAGTTCGCTTCGATCCATGTACTCTGTTCTGTACACTACAGATTTGACTACTTGCAAACCTCTAACCAAGGCTTGCTTCCGTTGATCTAGGAACAGAGAATCTATCTATGATCTTTCTCCTAAAGCTAGAGCTAGGTAGGGATACCTTCTTTCTCCCTTCTCCTTCGATCCAAGCCACAAGGCAAAGGGCAAGCTGACTTAGAGGCGCCTACTTACTTTATGAATCAAAGAATTTACCAAAGGCTATTCATCTAGCTATAGCTATCGAGTCACCCTAACGGAGAACTATAATAGATTCGATCAATCAACGATCTTCTTTTCTTTTTTAAAAAAAGTAACAACTATCTTTTTAGATATAGGTTTCGGAAAGAAAGGATTCTTCCCGCCTCCGGCCGTTCTCATTCTGGTTCTTCAACTCAACCAATCCAATTCATTGTTATATTCCGGTTTTTCTAATTTTTGATGTTCGAGATAGTCAGTAACCGCTTGCTAAGACAATGTTCCGAAAGAGAGCCGCTGTCTCATCCTTGTCTAGAAACATTCTATCGGTTGTGTTGACAGGAAGAATAGTTATCAACTACTACAAGGAGAGGAGATATTATCTGATCACCGTTCTCTTGTTGTAACCGTGTTATAAGTTCTAACTGTTGGCAGACAGAGCCGGAGAGGCTAAAAACAACTGTATAATCAATAATCACAGAACTGTCTTAGAACTGCAAGGTTATTAGAAAGAATCTTATTCGGTCGTGCATCTCACTCACCAGCTATCAATGGCTTCTGCGATTGACTTCTTTTCTTAAAGGTCTATCTCTAAGGAAGGGTTTTTGACTGTCTCTGCTTTCTATACTGTCTTTCCTGTCTTTGAATGAATCCGCTCTTAGGACAAAGTTCGGAATCGTAGAAGGAAGACGTAATCCACTCACTAACAGAGAACAAGGAAAGCACCGAAAGGGGAACTGTCACGAGTGAAATGTCTTTCTTTTTTACCTTGTTTCACGCTTTCTTGAAAAAGTAAACTCCATCTTCTTATTGCTGGATAGTCCAACTCCGTCTTCAAGCGCTTTCCAAACAGCGCTACTTCACCCCACATCCTCTGGACGACTCAAACTGAATGTATTCCCGGGTTGCTTGCAGAGAGAACATGTCGAAGCTAGGCGCTTACGACCTGGGTCGAGTGAGCCATATTCAATATTCAACAAAGCGGATTCGAGTCCCAGCCCTTGGCGGGTCTCGCGGATCATCAGTCATCAAGGGCTCTGAACGTTTCACTATTGACATCGAATTGATTACGAAAAAGAAATCTCTATAGTCGAGGGTGAATCCGGCCGGGAGAACAGCATGCAGGAGATGAGGCGGACTGAAGAAGCTAAAAACCATATTCTCGCTGAGTCTACTAGGGCAATTGGATTCGTTAGCGCGTAAAACCACCACAGTATTGATCTGAGAACAAACTACCATACCCCTCCCCGTATGACCCTACAGCGCTTTGCCTCACTATACTAAAAAAGAATGAACCCTACTATAGGAATCAAAGGAGAGTATGAGACGGAGAAAGAAAGTTGGTGGTAACAACCCGAGAGAGATTAATAGGAGGGAGAGTAGAGCAAGGCTGTCTTCGCTTGAGAGGGCTTGCTACTGAGCTTCTTGTCTTCCATCGTTAGAAAGGACCCTTGGCTTTCCGTTTCAGCCTTGCGATCATTTCGACTACCAAGGTGGAGTGCTCAAGAGTCATGGTACCAGTTGGAGTCAGGATCAACCGAAACCACTAGCTTGACCCTTGACTACTACTTTTAGCCCCAAACGAAAGCTTCACCCTCGCGCACTAGCTACCCTGATCTTAGTGAACCTGAAGGCCTCGCGCACACTAGCCTTGTTTGAGCCGAACCTAGAGATCCTTGGTCTTGGTCAATGAAATGAAGAGGGATTCAGAGATCTCCAGGTACTATTGGACTATAACATTCCCTGAAAAAAGCAAAAGAAAGGCTATTTCAACCAATTCAAGTAATGGCTTCCAATTCTATGATTAGCTGGAAGATCGCTACGGATTCTATGATTAGCTCCACGAGTCTATATTCTAAATTGGATGATCACCACTGGTCCTATGCGCGGATTGGACTTTGACCATCAATGACAAGTAGAATCACTGATCCTATTACCGACTTGGCTTTGGCTAGAACCACTTATTTGAGGAAGGGTGACCTATTCTCTGATCTGGGGTTGGGCTTATTCTATTTGGTCATTGCTGGGCGGTAGTAGCAAAAAGGCCAAGCAGCCTTCATTGGGTTCTTTCTGAAATGGAAATTGCAGTCTTTCAGTATTTCATCCGTTCTCACCTTTGCTTAGTCAACTCGCATCTTCTGCTTGAGTCTTATACCTAGTTCTTGCTCTAACATGTTCTTGGCGTGATCTTTCTTTCAAGCCCTATCAGGGGTCTAATATGGGCCTCGACTCTCTCTTTGATCCCCGCTCCCTGGCATCAATATAGTCAATAAAGGAATCACTCAACCTCTTCGTTTACTTCAGTATCTTAAAATTCAATATTCTTTCTTATGTGCCGTCAACCCCCAATATAAGAGAACAGTCATGGATCAAGGTTTGTCAGTCCCGACCCACTTGAAGAAAGAAATTGATAAATCAACAATGGAAGGCCCATGTTTACCTAGGAGTAGGGCGAACCGAAATGACAAAGAATTGATAGTATGGGGCTTACTAAGCCAAGATCAAAACCCGAATCTCTAACATAACAGAAAGCTGTAATCCTCTTAGAACACGCCTGCCTGGTGTTGACCGAGAAGGAGTTATACCTAGAAAATGAAAGGATGACTGGATCGAATGCTAACGAAAAAGGCAATCGAGCTGAGGCAAAACTAAAGGAAAGAGCAAGATGGTGGTCTATCCACATTGAAAGAGTCACGATAGCGAAATATGCTTCTTTTCCACTTTATGCTTCCACTTAAAGAAGTAGATGGAAGACCATAGATTTCGGCATATATAAGAAAGAAAAGAAATGCGCTCCAAAGAAGATCAACAAGCTCATGGAAAGCTCTAGGAATGGAGTCCGGGCCAGTACAGGAGGCATGGGTAAGCCCACTGGGCAAAGGAGGGGAAGGGGAGGAACTACAGAGATAGAACGCAGTGTGGATCGAATGCTCTCAGTATGACTTAGTGGACGTAGATCAGCCTTCGTAGGCCAGGTCTTGGTCAGGCCGAACCAAAGGGGTCGGTACCAGGAAGTTTCACGAGATGGAGTACAAGTCTGAATATGAATCTATTCATATTCAAGAATCGAGATTTGATCCTTCGATAACCCGAATTCAATAAAAAGAAATAGAAGGCATATGGAATCCACAAAGTTACTAACAACTAGTAGCAAAGCCTCGTCAACTCGAATTCAGCTTGCTATCTCACTCAGATATGGGGGGCGGGAGCTTGCCCAATGGAGGAAGAGTACCAGTTATAGAGGACCAGCCAAGAAGTTCCTTCCGAAAGCGTGTGATGGTATTCAACTTAGACATCTCTCGTGAAGAAATGGCTTTCGCCAGCATACAAATCTACAACAGCCTAGCGGATAGAAGAGCATTGCTTTTCTTTCATATTAATGAGTTGATCGATAGAATTTGATCGTTTGCCCTTCACTCAGCATTCCACTCCTGCTTGTGCTCTAGATTTTGTCTAGGTTCGTAATCAACCTGGGCATTTGTGCCACCCTCTAATCGAATCTTGGATAAATCTTTTCTTTATAGGGTTCACGCTTTACTTGTCCTATCACCTGTCTGTCTCGGATTCACCTCTTCTTGTTTCATCATCCATTCACCGCTACTATGGAACCCTAAATCTGACAGCTCAATCTTGACTTCTTAACTTCTTGCTCTGATTATGAGGTCAAATGCGTTTTTTATTAACCAAATCGACCCTTTGTGGGCTCAGGTATACTGGTTGCGCAGTCTGAGTGATTGAGTGAGGGTACCGAGTAGCAAGTGCGTGAGGAAAAAGCTTCCCGAGCTGAGTAGAAATGACTGATTCTCTATGTTGAATGAAATCCGGCCGACAGCTTTCTATTGTTTTTGGGTTTTGAGCCTTCTTCGTCAATGGATTCGAATCCGGTACGTAAGGTTCACGATTGATTGTTGATCCATCAGCGCGTCTGTACCCAGTATCTTTCCTTTACCCAATGCGGGACATCCGGGGGATCAGAGCTTTAGGAGTACATGGATTATTGAATTTCTTCCTGAACAGGTATAGGTGGGAACCCGGGAATACCTCTTGGCAAGTGCGGGAGTCAGAATACTTGGGCCGGTGCCTACTTCGCTCACAGGAATGTTCAAAAACGAAGTCGTGCATGCTATTCAAATACGTATTTCTATTTGATAATTTAGATCTGAACGAGAGGATGAAAGCGCTGGCGTTCCTGTGGAGAATGTAATGAGCTAGTGCCCGCTTTGCTCGTGGTGGGCCTTATCCTGAATTCACTAGATAAAGCTAGTGCCTGCACCTTCACTTGCGAGAAAGATCAAAATGGAGCTTTCTATCTAATAAAGAAGTTTTTCAGGAATAACGGCTTATAGGCCTGCCTTGTGGTTTGTTTGATCTTCCCTGAGGTCGTAGGGTTGGCTAAGGAGCTGGGACTTTACCATGGGATGTTTTCTATTTACATTCCCGTCCCTTGCTTTGCTGCTTGCTCATGCATGGAAGACTTCTAGTCACGAACGCGTGCATCAGGAGAGATTTTAGTAGAATCAATCTATGGCCTTGAACACAGAACACAGATTATCATAAGTGGATTGAATGGCGAAATCGCTTCATAGCCACCTACCAAATCGGAATTACGCGACGTGGCATTGATCCTGGTTATATATCACCAAGTTCATTTACCGAGCCTCAACGATCTGGGTGCAACCTGGAGACCACGAGCGGGTTCGGTCTAGAAGTTTATTTACACGCACTTTCGCTCAGAAGTTCTTACCGAGAGTTCCCGCCAGGCAAGAGACAAGTTGAAAGCAGCTATGCGAAAAGCTGGTTTAGTTAGGGGAAGATGGAATTAAGAAAGAGGAAAAAAGCTTGCTGCTTACGAGCTTTGTGGGGATCAGTCAAGAAGTGTATAAGTGGTGATATGTGAGTCAACTCGTCGTCTTTCCGTGATGTGATACGAACCATATCTCAATTAAGAAAGTCAAAAGCGATGACAGAATTGGTCTTACATTGACCAGACTCTGGTCTTAATCTTAAGAGAAATCCCAGGAAGGAGAATAAGCTTTTCATTCCAAGATGGAGATGGGATAAGATACATAGGGACTTCTTGAAGGAGTGTCACGACACTTGCTGGGCAGGACATCCCGGTCAGCACCGAACAATGGCCTTGCTTACTCAAAGCAACTAAGCTCTATGCTTAAGACATGCTCTTCGATGTGGAATTGACTTCCTAGCTTTTTTCTTTCATCGTAGAACCAGAACAGAATAAGAAGATTTCTTCGATAAAGGATAAAGACCGGTTGTGGAAGACTATTACTTGAGTCAGAGGTCAGCAGCTCCTTGTCTTGGTTAGAGCGGAGCCTAGGTAAAGGATTCGAAACCTGAAGTCTTGAGAAGCCGGTTTAAGCTGGGGATCAAGTCGACTTATCTAATTCTCGTTCCGGAAACCTTTCCCCCCGCCCCGATCCTCATTAAAGCGTATGATGCCGACTCTGACCCTTGGTTATCAGTCGAATCACCAGACTCAGCTAAAACGGACGTGCCTTCCGGTGTCCACAACCGTGAAAAAAGACGGCAGAACCCTTCCCCTTATACTTCTATAAGGAGGGAAAAGATCTTTCCACGTACTCGAAATAGGGAATAAGTACCCCAATCAACAAAGACTTTATGTCCTGGCTGTCCCACCGGCTACTCAAATAGTGAATCCTCGGATTCATCTTTCT
Source organism: Trichilia minutiflora (assembly GCA_035590515.1). Classification (NCBI taxonomy): domain Eukaryota; kingdom Viridiplantae; phylum Streptophyta; class Magnoliopsida; order Sapindales; family Meliaceae; genus Trichilia; species Trichilia minutiflora. The sequence continues at coordinate 4,628 of JAVXUL010090385.1, read as the reverse complement.
CTAAAGTCTAAAGTAAAGTGTCCTATAGCGCGATAACCTTTCAGGCTAGGAGTAGGAGAAGAAATCGTCTATTGGCTTAACTGAAAAGGAAAAGAGTCAGAAGCGAAGAATCTGTTATTAGCATTTTCCTTGAAGGAAGGTTCTTCACTTTACCTAAGGAAAAGATCGAGGAAGATTCTAAACTAAATCAAAGAAAGGTCTTCTCAGACAAAAGCTATATGATATATGAGTAAGAGGAATACGTCTCCATGCCCCCTTCTATTATGTTCGGAATCAAGACAAATTGTTACTAGTCTAGGATTTAGTTGAATATGATAAATGCACTTCTTGAAAATGGGGATAAAGTCTGATTTTAAGCCAGAGATGGGATTGGTAGTTGTTCCCTCTTGAGATGTTGAAGAAAGAATAAGGCTATTCCAGCTGTTCTCTTCTGAGAAGAAAGTATATCTCTGAAAAAAGAGCTATCACCGTTCGAGGGAGAGTATGTGGCTAATCCAGTTCACTCACCTTTAGATCTTTCACTTTCGGTATTGCACAAACAAAACAGCTTAACTGGACTAAGAAAAGTCTTATCCTGTACTAACCTGGACTAAGAAAAGTCTTATCCTGTACTAACTAACTTTCGTAATCATTCTTCTTACCAGAAGGATCTACATAATAGTCCATTCAATCGAGTTTGGATAATTTTTTCATACCAGCCGTTTAGGGAGTCCCCTTTATTTATCCCGGATGCCGATTATTCGATAGAGTGCTTTTTGGGGTGGCTTGAATCAAATCGTTTCTTTGGACGATAACCAAAGCTGACTTTACTATTTACTAAAAGCTAAAAGTAAAGAGGTTGTGTTGTATGGGCGCCTTAGAGTAGTGTATCGAACTACAGGACAGGAGCGATCCATAATCATTTACGAAGAGTAAGAGGTTAGAGATTAGGGACGGTTAGAACGAGTACAGAGGCGAGGCGGACGAAAGACGAATGAAAGCACCTTTAGTAGCAGAGGAGCTGACCATAGGCAATTACTATTGTGACCAAAGGATAAGACTCTTTTTCTATTTAAAATGAAAGGAAGTCAAGTCAATCAAATCCACTTTTTGAAGTTCTTCGGTAAAGTCAGTCATTGAAGATAACTCGTACAAGCCATTGTCATAGGAACTCTCAATCCCTAAGCCATCCATCTGCACAACAGGAAACTTGCACTGTAACCCGCGAACGGCCAAAGTCCAAGGAACCATAGCTTCACAAAGCGGATGTTAGCGCTCAACCCTTATGCCATTAATTAAAGATAAAGACAGCCCTTGCGCTTCAGATTAAGATAGAAGGGAAGTCTTTTTCAGCCAAAGACAGGATAATCTTAATGATACCAATCTAAAAAGATTACTCCACTACACACTCTTATCCCCAAGCTCCGTTAAGGTCGATGGAAAAAATGGGTATTATAGAAGTCATATGTTCTGTTCCCATTCAGCAGTGAAATGTGCGGTTAGTTGCTATGAAAGTGGCAGGCTACTCAAGACGTCTAGAATTTGAGGTTTGGTATTCAAATAATTGGTGGAAACAGAAAGGTCTCTTGGAAGGAATGGCTAGCATAGTTCCAGGTCTTAAATAGCTCTTCTAATGGGGAGTATTATAGTAATCATATCCTTCTTCCATATTTCTATCTTCATGAGCTTTTCTATCTCCATTATCTGTCCTGGACAATCGAGTCTTTTTCTGGTTCCTTGTTCTATGTTACCCGAGCCAGTAATCGTAGTCGGTTCATCCGTGGGTCTCGGTTTCCCTTTTAGGGATGGAACCACAACTAAATTTCTCCATCTCTGAATGATTGTCATAAGTGATCTTGAGGTAGAGTATTGGCTATGTTCTAATATGTGAACTAGACATTCGACATGAGTCGTTCCATGAGGTTGTTAACTCTATCCTAGCGGGAAAGGACAATCGTATCTTGGCAGATATTAGAACTTCTTAGGGCTCATTTTCTGGGTAGTAAGCGTAGCCGGTTATAAAGCACCTGCTCCTAAGAAATTAAGGTTACGTGATATCAGGGTAGTCCACATCTTTTTTCTCTTCTTTATTCTCTCTCTATAGGAAGTTTACTAGCCTAGTATATAAGTGGCTAACTCCAGCCTTGGAATTCGATCTGCCCAAAAAAGAGTTCATCATACTAAAACTAAAAGTCCCTTCTCTTTTGTGAGCTAGTGTTCCAAGTAATTGGACTCCATTGGTTCCTTCTAAACAATCTCTTGTTGGTGGCACTTAAGCTTCTGTGCATAGGTGGGGAGCTGACTCTGGTCCTACCTTCGCTGAATGTAGACTTTATAGCGATATCTATAATAGTGCATTCTTCTCTGTTGTTCTAACTGATTAACCGTCATCAGTATCAGTCCCTTCTTTACCTCCAATTCCCCGCATTCTTTATTCTTTATGCCTTTCCCTAAATCTTCCAGGGTTTTGATTTTTGATGCTTTGACCTTGGAAATTAGACTGTTGAACAGGAGCACTCAGGCCCCTACTATACTAAGCTAAGGTATGATTGGGCGAAGCGATGAAAGTTATACCAATAGGTAAGCCATAATCAAAATAAAAGGAAGAACAGGCAATCGGAGATCGCACAATACCGGTCTCCCATCATAACGGGTATGAGCTCTTGACTCTATATAATATTTATATATATTCTACTAGGATTTCTATCTATCCATCCGTAGGAAAGGAGAGGGACGGAGTAGCTCGTAGAGGAACAAAGTAGCTCGTAGAGGAACAAAGTAGCTCGTAGAGGAACAAAGTAGCTCGACTGAAAGGAGAGGGACGGAGCTCCACACACAGGTTTTAGCAGCGATCAACAGAGGTAAATAATTTACTTCTAGAATAGAAGAAGAGTGAGTTACCTCGACAAAAGTCAAGGAAGAGGTAACTCGAATAATTGTCTATGAATGAAAGGAAGAACAGGTGATTGTCTACGCCCCAGGAAGTGTAGTCGCACATTCTAAGCGAGTCAAGGTTAGCAAAGCTTGGAATGCGGCCAAGCAAGTACTCCTAAAGGGCGTTAGAGGAATCCACTGATTCTCATGTGCCGTTGCCACAGAAGATGATATGATGACAGGTGCGCTCTAACTAGACTCTGTAGTATTAGCCGGCTCTTTCCCCGCCCTACGAATCAAAGAAGGTCATGGGTACGGAAGAAAGAATCTTACTTAATCTTAATAGGAGTAGGAGGAAGTGCGCCAGTAGCGGTTTCAAGCGGGCGCAGTCAGCTTTGATTCTCTTTTTCAAGCTTCAAAGCTCAAGGCCTCAGGAGGAGTATCCAAAAGGAAAGCAGTTGATAAAGGCAAGGGAAAGTGTTTCCATTGCAACACCACTGGAAAAGGAATTGTTCCGAGTACCTTAAGTCTGTAAAGGCCAAAGGTGGAGACAAATCTTCTGAAGGTATGTCTTCTCTGCTCGTTTTAGAGACTAGTCTTTCGATTGGTCGGAATACGGTTTTAGACTCGGGAGCTACAACTCATGTGTGTCCTTCTTTACAGGATCTGAGAAGAAGTAGGAAACTTGCTAAGTATGAGATCGCCCTCAGGGTTGGCAATGAAGAGTAGCTCCATGTGCTGTGGGGACGTTATCCATTCAGTTACCATCTGGTTTTAGTTTCGATTTAGAGGATTGTTTATGTGTTCCTGAGGTTTATAGAAAGATTCTTTCTATACGTAAAGAACAATTATGAATTCTCTCTTTTAGAGATAATGTTTGCTACATTTATTTTATTATAAGACAGATTCTTTATTATCTGAATTTGAATGATGGTAGTGTAAACGAGCACACTATAATACAAAAGACAAAGAAGAGAACTAGAGAGGACCCCAATCTTAAACATCTTTGGCACGGCCATATCGGAGAAGATAGAATCATAAAGTTGGTTAACAATGGGCTCCTTGGCACATTGGGTTCTGAACCATGTCCGACTTGTGAATCATGTATTCTTGGCCCGATTACCCTTTGTTGGACAAAGCATGAGAGCCACCGATGTATTAGGATTAATACATACTGATGTATGCGGTCCATTTAAAGAAATGGCTCGTGGAGGTTATCACTATTTCATTACCTTTACTGATGACTCGGTATGGGTATGTGTACTTGATGAAGCACAAGTCTGAAATCTCTTGAAAAGTTCAAGGAATTCAAAGTTGAAGTAGAAAATCAAACTGGTAAAACTATTAAAACCTTACGATCTGATCGTGGAGGTGAATATATGAATACCGAGTTTGATGGATTTCTCAAGTCTTTTGGTATTATATCACAATTAACTCCGCCAGGAACTCCTCGATTGAATGGTCTTTCTGAAAGGAGGAATCGTACCTTATTAGATATGGTGCAATCCATGTTAAGCTACACAGGCTTACCCATATCCTTATGGGGTTATGCTCTTCTGACTGCTGCTTATTTGTTGAATAGAGTTCCTTCCAAATCTGTTCCTAAAACTCCGTATGAGGTATGGGTTGGTAGGAAGCCAAGTCTTAAGCATGTTAAGATTTGGGGTTGTACAGTTTTTGTTAAAAAGCTCAAGACAGAAGCAAGATCTGAGAAGGGTGGATTTGTTGGATATCCTCGTGAGACGAAAGGATATTATTTCTATTTTACAGAAGAC
>JAVXUL010090374.1:0-22733 GCA_035590515.1 Trichilia minutiflora | reverse complement strand
GATTCTATTATGAAACAATCATGAGATTTTGTACCTATTGACACGTGTCTCTTTCTGAGTGACGTGCTCTAAAAGGTTATCGGGGGAATCGTAGGGTGTGGATGCTGTGGGAGCCGTACCGTACCACGTGTATTTAGAAATACTCTGAAAAAACATAGAGTCGAATGCTTCATCCCTCGAGGCTCCGAACCCTGTCACCTTGTTGGAACTACGTCAGATATTTGATGACATCATACTCTAGTATCGTGGATACTATAGTCTTTTACGAGTGCTCCCGAGACTCTGATTTCATATGCAATAGGTGTAGAAATGAATATTCTGAGACAGAGTCTCGGATGGATATTTGAAGATAATTTTTCTCGAGCATATGTTGGCATCGTATATCAAAGAAGGCTCTCTAAATTGTCGGACTCGGGTAAATCATCAAGGTAGATTTTACGATTTTTCATCACCACTAATAAAGATCTCGGAACGCTGTCGTAATAGAAGGTTGACAGAAAGACTTAAACCCATATTATGGATCTAGATCTCTAAACTGAGATTTAGTAAAAATATCCAAACAATATTAATATTGTATTTTTATTAAATGATATTCAAGTCTTAAAATTGTATTACATTAAATAATTTTTATTAATTTCTTATTTTATTAAACATACCATTATTTTTAACTTATTCTTTTAATATCGTATGACTTATCCATATTGTAATTTATTATAATTATGAATATCAATAATTTTATCATGATTTAAATATAATTTTAAAATAATATAAAATATTTTAATAATAATTTTATGAATTGTATTTAATAAAATTATAAAATTTTAAATTATTTTTAAATAATTAAATTAAAGCCCAACCCACTAAACTCATTTCGCGATCTCGACGTACGAATCCAACCCACATGAAAACAATTAAGCTTGACAAGGTAAGGCCCGTTAGCATGGCACGGGCATATACAATAATTAACGAACCTCTTTTTTTTTTTTCGTACCTGACCAAGCATGACATTACTATTATTCTTGCCGTGCTTGAACACATGAGGGCTTCACTTTCACACGCCGTGCCATGCTTGCAACCTCTAAGCATTACCTCGTGAATATTTTAAAAAAAAAATTAACGTCTTATGACATATTTATAATGTTGATCGTGGGCCAAAAGGAGCTAACATTGATCCAAGCTGTTCTTTGGAATAAAAAGCCCAAGTCTATCTAAACAACAAACAAATGATTGCGCCTCTTTCTTCATGCCTTTTGTTAAAGGTACAAGATTTTCTTCCACGTCGAAGCCCAATCTGATGGAGCCTCTGTTTCTTAGCTACAAATGCTGAGTACACCGCTGTCTTAGTCATAATGCCATCACGAAACTGCCAGCACACGCCGTCTTATGGGCTGCTAATAGTTTAATTGGATAAATTGCATTTAAAATAATTACGTATATTTTTTTTTTTCTAAGACTCAGACTCTATCTCAGCATCTCAGCTATTAGTTGACAAATTTTATTCTCTCATAACCAACCCTATCGTTCTAATTGATTTCATTGTTTCAACTTAAAAAAACTAATGCGATTTTATTTTACTCATTTTTTTTATAAGTAAAATAGAGTAGAAGATAAAGAATGGTAAAAAGGCCCGGACAATCATTAGGTTATTTTACCCCGGCCCAGGCCTACCGGAGGTTGGACCAGTCTTCTTGATAAAATTCAGGGATAATAACAAAAGAACAGCTTATTTAAGATATAATTATATATGTGAATATGATTTAATATATTATACATATTAATCCTTTGACCATAACTTTAATATAAATATTATACATATTAATCCTTTGACCATACAGATAATGTCCGTGTCTCCCATTTATATCTTATTTTTCTTTTAATTTTACAGTCTCTTCGTGGTATTTTCTCAAAAGAAAAAAAAAGTGTCAAATTTTTCTCTTAATGAAATTTTTCGTACATTTTATTTAATTAAAAAAAATTTAATTTAGTTTTTAATATGAATCTAGAAAGTTCAAAAAATTTTATTGGAGGACTTTTTAAATTTTTAAAAACAAAGAATAATAAATGTAAAAGTATTCATTTTAAAATTTTTATTTTAAAAAATAAATAAATGAATACTTATATTCAAATTTCAAAAAATATTATTCAAATTAAAATATTTAACCTATTCATAGTTAGGTTTTGCTAAGGATTGTTGCACTTGTTATAATTTTTTATATTTGATAAATTACAATTTTCAATACATTGAAATTTATTATTTATTATTATATTCAATATTAAAAATTATTATAAATAATAAATATGAAAAAACTTTAAGAAATACCTTAAAATTATTATTTAACAAAAATTCTTCATAATTTAATTAATTTAAATTTTTAGTTTAAAAATATACATGTAAATGTTATAATTTTGTTTAATTTTAAAAACATATCAATTAAGATGTTCAATAAATATTAATTTATTTAATATATAGTTAAAATTTATCATTTACTCATAATAATTAAAATTTTATTTTATATCAATTATAAATTAAAAAGCCACAATATTTTAATCTTAAACATACCATTAAATTAGTTCAGCATAATTTCAACTAAATTTGAACTTCATTACACTGAAAAGTTCAGTTTGTCATAAGGTTTGTAGCAACCTGTATTTAGCCTTAAGGTATTTTTACATTTGTACCCCTATTATATGTAAATAGGTATAGGTGGAGGTGGTATTCTTGATACGAAAAGAAAATTTATTTATTATATCTTACGAATTTTTATATATATAAAAAAAAAATTTATATATTATAAATTATAAGTTTTTTATTTAAATATCTATATTAATAAAAATAAATTTTATATAATAAATTAAAAAATTTAATAAATAAAATATTTTGTAGGATATAATAAATTTTTTTTTAGACCTAAAAGTTTAAGTGTTGGATATACATACAAAAATTCCACGTCAACATATGGATTCATCAAACAAAATCAACTTAATTACAATCCAAAAAGTATTCACCAACACGGACATCAAACACAAAAATTACAAAACCATTAAAAAAAAAATTGGAAATTACCATCAATAATGATCAAGAAGACCGGGAGATACGGCCAGACGTTGCACCACCGGATCCAGTCCTTGGCAGGTCTTCTCTGCCCTGTACCATCATACCCGGATAACCTGCAACCAAACCCGTATTTCTAACCCCATAATAAACCTGTTGTTGATTTACTTGATTCATTCCGTCAGCTGGAGCCACTCTCACTGTCGGCTCATATGGATGATCCATTGTCACCACAGGCCTCACCGCTCCACCATATACTTGGCCAGAACTCGTCGCAGTTGGCTGATGATACCCAACAGGTATTTTACCTCCAGGACCCGGGTATTGCTGGACATACTGAGCCCGAATAGGAACAGGCTGCACTGGAGCATTTCTGGGTTGGATCGTACCCGGAACATAATAAACCGGTAGTTGTTGCACGGTTGGGGCAAAACTCGAGTAACGTGCATCCTGAATATATTGCCACATGGGTTGACCCGGATACCCTGCTTGTTGTACTGCTTGTATCTCCACAATCTCTGAAACAGGTTGCTTCGACTCCAGTACTATAGCCGGGATATCGGGTTTGGTCTTAACCGGAGAAAGATCCGGAATGGATGGTACAAGAGGTGCCGATGACGTAGAGCAAAACGGAGAAGAAACGATCGGGGCAGGAGAACCGGGATCCGACATGGATATATTGTCATGCAGTAAGAGTCGGGTCTTGGGTTTGGGTTCACGTGGCTGTGCGTCGTCAGAATTATCCAACCCGAATAAATAATCAGGTGCGTCCGAGATAATCGAGGAAGCCTCGGATCGTCCGCGCTCGAGCCCCGAGCCCGGGACAGCGCCGTTGTTGATAGCGTCAAAGAACCAGTGTTCACGATTCGTGGAGCCATCCAGAAGCGAACTGATACTGGTGGCGCACGAATCCTCACCTTGATTGAAGAGAAAGAGCCGGAGCCGGGCTGATCTTGGGTTTTGATTTTGTACTAATCGATCGTACTCTTCTATCATGTTCTCCACATCCTCGTCCGTTGTCACCGAGATTAAAGCATCAAGATCCTCGGTAGGCAGCTGGTACTTGACGCCAATATTTGTTGTACCTGCAAGTTTTGATAACTTTGTAAGGAGAGTGTAGAAGGTGGTGGAACGATGAACGGCAACCATACGTGTTTCTCCGCCAACGTATTGAAGCTGATTGTCGTGGGGTCGTGGGAGGATCTTTCCTCCGAAACTGCACATGAACCTTACACGTGTAAGATGAAGATCATGTTAGTGCTCCGATCGCGGTGATGACGCGACAGAATCGGTGGCGGAGTCCAGCTCTGATAGATGCAACGATGTCATTTTCTGCTCACTTGAAATGAAAGTTTTGTAATTACTTGAAATGAAAAATATTGTGGAAGTTTTTGGATTCTCTACTGGAAATTTGTTGGTTTTTTTTTATAGAAAAAAAATTCATCTAAATCGGAGTTCGATAACCTATAATATCACCAAAAAAACTACGGAGTACTTGACAGTGTATTGTCATTCACACTAGATTGTCAACTTATACTACAACAATACGTTTAAAACACGGGATATTACATAGATGTATAATATAATGATTATGTAATAGATAACATAAAATATCATTATTTTTATGTAATCAATAGACAAATGAATCTAAAATTATACAATTAAACTAAAACATAATCTAAATACATCAAATTTTTTTTCCTAAGCTCATTTTTCCAAAGTCTAGTTTGGATGTAGGTGTATGAAATGCATAGGAAAGTGTCAATTAGTCGAATGTTTGGTGGTGTTTACCATAGTGGTTAGGTTTTCATGGAAAGATGATCTGCTTCTGAGACTTGACTCGCCCTGTCAACCAATTAAGCGCAAGTAAAACACAGGGGACAAAAAATTCTTTGGTTTTCTGCTTGCTCTTGTTATAACACAAAAATAATGAAGAGCATGAGGGACCCTCCGTAAAATATTATCTAATTAAGCTTCCATCACAATATTTGACGATGGATTCTTTTAACTTTCCAAATTCTTTGTATTGAATGGATCAAACATAAAATCGGTTCAAACAAGGAAAAAGCTGTAACTTCACAAGACATAAATATTGTGTCGGATGTGTGGGAATAGGAAATGACTGACCAGACGAAAGGAATTTCATCATTTTAAGTTTTGAATACCATTTCAACATATAAATAAATAGATGGATCTGAATAATTTTTAAATGTGAATGGCTGCATCTAAATTTTTTTTAACATAAATTAGGTTAATTTATTTATTAGTGGTGATTTGAGACGTATATAGTATATTTTTTATTAAGTCAGATTCTTACCCATTTAATGACAGTCGTCCTATAATTCTTTGGAAACTGTCATTCTAATTTGTAAAATCATTATCTCTTTCCAAAAAAGAATTACATATAGTTTGATCTACAATCGAAAAAAGAGAAAAAATAAAGAAAAAAAGAACCAAAAGAGAGAGAAAACAAAAAAAAAAGAGAAGAAAAGAGAAAAGAAAAAGGATATCTAAACAATTTGGGAGTCATCTAAATTTAATCATAAATATCAAATATCGTTCCGTCATCATGAACTGTTTCTTATTTAGTATAAAAAATTCGTCGTAAATTTTTGTTCTTTAATATACGAAAATAGTTGGATATTTTTTTATATTAATATTATTAATTTAACTAACCAAAATTTGAAATTTATTTAATAGAATTTAAAATTTTTAAAATTTGACTAATTGAATTCCTATTTGTATTTATTCATGAAATAATATATTTATTTATTTATGTCAATACTGTTAAATTTATATACCTCTTTTTTTTTTCAATGTAAATATAAACGAAAGAGGCAATCAGGCAAATTAAATAAGAAATGGGAAAATTTTCTAAAAAAGGAATCCTCAAGGACAAAAAATACAAAATCACTGTCAAAAGCCAACTGAGAGTTTTAGTGACAATGACCAAAGGAGAAATTTATTCTATCACATCATAGCAAAGGAGAAACACAAAGCCGTAGACTATCAAGTGCGTGCTTGCTTGCTTGCTGAGACAGGCATTTACATCACGTTAACCTCTAGAACGTGAGAAAAATCAATTTTTCGTGGAAGTCATAATTTTACAGTCAATCAGTCATTGTGATATATATAAATTTGAATAAAACCCATCATTTCAAAAATAATAATAATAATAATAAAATAGTATATTACATTATTACCCTCATTATAACAAGAAAAATTAAACATGAATTCTACAAGATTCTAGAAGCAAATGAATCATAGAATTCCAATTACGCTATGTTCCATTAATATTGTGAAGCATTGTAATGAGATTGTTTTTAACAACCAAAATATTTACAAGCATTTCACTATTAAATAAAATTATGGATCAAAGCTAGAAAAATGGCAATTAAAAGTAATTTTAATACTTTATTTTATTAATTGAATTTTAATTTTAATATTTCTTTATGGCCATCAATTAAAATTTTATCACTAATATCTTGTTGAGTGAAAGACTTTTCTCATTTAATTATAGAGTTTATGTTAGGTTTCGCTTGTCATAAGAAGAGTTAAAAGGATAATTTTATCAAATTGTGTTTAATGTTTATTATTGAAATTATTTATTATGTAAATAAATAAGTATTTAACCCCTCAGGGGTGGTCTGATGATGGGAATTAGGCTTGAGATCTCAAGATCCCAAGTTTAATTCCCTCATGGTACCTTTGTTGAAGCGCCTAGGGGTTAGGTTTCGGTTTTTTTTCAGTCGTTTGGTATCGTCTGTCAAGGTACTTGTCGGTCAGGGTACCACGGGCGCTTTCGGCTTAGGCCTGGGCCCCGTCCTCGTAACGCTGCTTTAGGATAGTCGAGGGTTTGGGTCCCCGTGATAAATCCCGGGACAAACAAATCCTGGGGTATTGGCTGACGGTTGGAGTTTCCGGATTTCAAAATAAATAAATAAATAAATAAATAAGTATTTAATTTTATATTTTTATTATTTAAATAAAATATTATTATATTTTAAAAAAGAAAAACGATGATAATAATTCTATAAGAGTACCAATATAAAATTTTCTTTTTCTTTTTTTTTTTTAATTTATATAAATGCCTCTTCTCATTTCTTAATAAAAAAATGGTATAAATTAGATCATAATATTTAAAAAATAAATTCATAAATTTTAATTCAAAATAAAATTGTGAGAGTGAAAGGATAATTCGCAGACACACTTAAATCTTAATGAATCATAAACAATGACGGCATTTAATTCCAAATACAATCGCAACAATTAATAAAATGACAGCAATTAATTCCAAACACAAAAATATTAATATAAGTTGGCTTTATGTACAAATTTTATTCTTTTAATTAATACAAGTTGATAGACAAACCGTACATAAGTACAACTGTATTAAACATACTAATTAAATTTATAATTTCATTTTTATTCCCTAAATCTAGGATGTATCAATAAATAAATGAATTAATATATTATATGATTTATTGTTAATTAAAAATTAATTAATCTTTTAATGCATAAAACAATTTAGTAAAAAAAAATCTAAATAACTTGACATAGTTGATCGATATCCTGTATTTTATATTATAATTTTATTTATTAATTATCTATAGATTTCAAAGAGCATAATAAATTAATTTGAAGATCACCCAATTGGAAGAATGAATAACGTTGAAGCTTCTTGGAATCATAAGATTGAATGAAACAAAAATTTTCTAGTCATTGGTCGCAAAGGGGATCCAACGTGGTCGACTGGTTGTTGGTGAGGGACAAGAAAAGGAAAAGAGGAGGCAACATAGATTTGTATTTGCCGCACGTTTTCCAGCCTGAAGCTTCATTGCACGTGAAACAGCTGCGAACAAGAACCATCCTCTTCTTTGTTTTGCATTAATGCACGTGATTAGGAATGACAGTTTTTAGTAGTGGTTAGAATTGGATCAAGCCAAAACTAAAAAGGTATATAAAGTTGATTTAATAAAAAAAATTTAGTGAGTATAATCAATAATGTTCTGGATTGGCTGCTTAAGACTTACCCATGATAAAATCAATGGATAAAAATAAAAAGATTATGGTGTGGTCATAATAATGTTGCATAATGTAATAACTTTTTGGGGTCAATGCGTAGGTCTGTTTTTGACATGGTCCAAAGTGATGACTGAAGACTGAAGTTGTTTACCACTCATCATCACTCAAAATGACCGAAAACATTTGATGAGTTGCTATGAAACTTCACCATGGGCAGTTTCCTTTGACTTTGATTCAAAATGGCTACACAGAGAACAGTTACCTTCATTCATAATATATATTTTTTGGGGGTAATAAAACAATTAAGGATTGATGATAAATAAAGAATGTATTTACTAGAAGAATCAAGTTTAAACAATAGGGAATAAATTCAAGTATTAAAGTGATGTACATTTTGTTAAATCCCATCGATATAATTTAATTATTTCACATGTGGATTCATATTTATATAATCAATGAATAATAACATAAGATATGCAATTTAAATTTGATTATCATGTATTTATATCCATTAACCCACTTTACATGTATAAGTTTTATTAGTGAAAATTGTTTATTTGGTTGAGAATTTGATTAGGCAAAGAAGTGTCCTCATTTTGGCATAGAATTACAGGTTTCATTGATTATTATAGAGATTAGAGCAGTAGAATGTATAGGAAATTTTACTATTGGAAATCCACCCACTATGTGCATGCTTTGCTCAAGGCAGGCTTTTGGGCTGAACCATGATATAAGTTGGGATAACATTAATAAATGGGCTTTACTTGATTCAATAAATAGGCTGGCCTTGTGGCCATTGATTGACGTGTTCTTTTTTTTTTAATTTTTTAATTTTTTTTCTATTTTTTATGACTAATTTGTTTTTACCATGCAACTATAAAATTTATTTATTTAACCATTTTAAATAAAAATATCTTAATGTTGTCTTTAGTCTATTTTATCTTATTATATTTTATTCTTTTTCTTATAGTTATTTTTGTTTATTTTATTTATTTTCTAAATTATAATTTAATAGAATGCAAATACTATTTACTCAACAATCATATTTTTGTGTAAAAAATAAAAATATATGTGTGCCGCGCTATTGCAACAGTCAACAAAAATATATCTATAAAAATTATAAAAATAAAATATTTTAAAAATTTTATTTAGTTATATCTTAAAAAAATTTATTTTAAAAGTTCTTTAAAAATTTAAATAAATATAAAAATAAAAAATAATTTATTCATTCAATTGTCTTAGCCACACACGGGAAGCTAGCGCGACTATGCCAACGACACTTGGGTTGTCTTAGTAGTATGGGAGGCGCACAAGGCAGCGCAACACAATACTTTTTTTTTAAATTTTTTTAATAATTATTTAGTAAATAGTATTTGTGTTTTGTTAAATTGAAAATTTAAAAATAAAAACAAAAAAATAGAAAAAATAGAAAAAAAAAAGTTTAAAAAAACATAATAAGACAATAGCCTAAAGATAATATTAATTTTTTTCTATCTAAAGTTATTAAAAAAAAAAATTTTACAATTGAGTAGTAAAAAGAAAATAATTTTTAAAAGATGATGGAAAAGTAAATGTATTTTTTTGTGATATATAGTAAAAGCTCGTAAATCAGCAATTAAAGCAACTACTTGATTTACATGACAACTGTTATGATTAAAAGATGAAGAGCAAGCTATCTCACCTTAATCGTAAGTAAAAATGATAAATGAGTCAGATCGACTTAATATGATATAAATTTAATTTATAAATAATAAAAATTTGATACGATTTGAGAGATTAAACTTACGAGTTAAGTTTGATATGAGCATGTGATCGACCATGTCAAATTTGATTCGATTAGTAAATAATATCAAATATATTATTAAAATAATAAAAAATTATTATTAAAATAATATATTATGATTAAAATAATTTTTTTGTCTATGGAACTGGCCAATGAGCTTGACTCACAGGTATAGTATGAAGGATTATGCTTTATGGATTATGTTGGGTTTTTTATTTTTGTTATTGATCCAAACTCAATCCAGCATATTAATATGTAAGGATCTTATTTTTATCGGCGGTGCTAGTTCGTTTGCTAGCTTTAACCACAAGATGAGATCTACAATCGAAATCTGATATGAGATATATTAACTTTAGGTCAATGTTTTCTTTCATCAAAAGTTAAATTAAAAGTTGATATTAGGTTTATCTTATCATAAATCAAAAGTTAAAAATTAAAAGTTAACCCCAAAATATTTTATCTTACCTTAAAAATAAAAAATTATAAATTAACTTTGAGGTCTATTCTTAAGTTCAAAATCAAAAGTCAAAACTTGAAATCAAAATGACTTCACGATAGTTATTTCAATAAATGAGAAAGAACTAGGTAACAGTTAAAAAAATAATTATATGATAATTCTTAGTACTTGTTTGATAGAGTTTTTTTTATAGCTTATCTTTTCCTTATAAAGATAAGTTTAGTTAAATATTAATTTTCATAAGCTCTATAAGAAATAAGTAGTTTTTTTTTAATATGTATATATGAACAAATAAGTTCTTACAAAAAAGTTATAAAAATAAGCTTTTATTTATCTTTTATTTTAGACCTCAACTTTTTAGGATATTATAATTTTTTTATGTCACTTTTATCCTTTAAAAAAATTGATATTTTCACTATTATCCTTAATAAAAAAAATATCAACGATCCATTTGCTACTCTACCTCCTTTTCTTTTATCTTCTAAAATTTTAATAATAATTTTTTTTTTTTATAAAATATTTACTAAATAATTTTATTTTAAAATTTTAAACTCTTATTATACGTAAAAACTTTTTCTCAACTTTTAAATTAAAAAAACACCCAACCAAACAGGCTTAGAATAACCATCTATCAATCCACTTTTTAATAACCTCTTATTACAATTAATTAAAAAAAATTAAAAATAACTATATACATGATGGGATCCCTAAAATAAATAGTATTCAAAAAATAAAAAGTCTAAAACACTTTATTAATTTATCATGTTATTATAAATTTGCTGTCTTAATATTTTTATAAGGAGTAAAACTCGTAATTTAATTTATGCATTATAAAGTTTTTATGGGACATCTAATTTTTTCTTTCCTTTTTTTTTAATAATCACGAGTTATTTAGTACAGTAGATACAGAAATTTAAGTACTCAATATTCAAAATTTCTTAAAAATTTCGTGAATCAACAATAAACCTTATGAACAGGTATAACTTTACAAGTTACAACAACCAAATCTCGGAGACAACGAAAATGCAACAGGGATTTAACGGGCAATTGCAACAAGATTTCACACACCTGGTCATTAGGAAACTCCATCTCCATCAACATACTATCCCTATTCCTGACGGTTGAGTGATGCGGAAGTAATGAATTATTGAATTGGGGACTAGCTTATATCAATTCATACACTAATAATTTACCGCTTCAATTACACAACTCAAGCTACGGATGAATTCAATTTATATTTACCCTACATCTCCTTTTTTTTTTTTTTAATATAAAAAATTTTAATCAGTTACAAGACAACCATCATATTTAAAAAAATAATTCAAATAAAATTTGAAAAAATTTATGGTTTGACCCTTCTAACATTTTTAACAAAAAATTTTAATAATTTAAACTTGAGATGGACCTAAATACTATCTAATAAGCCTTATCATTAGACTACCCTTGACAAGTTTCATCCCACATCTCCACTTTAATAGGATTTATATTTCTAATTTTTGTTAGGAGTAGGAACCCAATTCAAATTTGACAATTATAAGGATTTGGTATCAATCTAATACGTTCATATAATTTATTTAGGCTGACTACTTCTAAGATTCATCTTCAATTTTAGTTTTATGTTTTATATTTGTTTTTGATTTTTTATTGGACTTTTTTTGTAAATGATTATTTTTATTAAAATAACATCAATTATTTTATTAGTAATTAAGATATACAAATAAAGTTAGTATCCTTAGATTTTAAAAATAAAAATAAATTTAATTTGTATTTTTTAAAAAACAAATTAATATAACCTTCTTAAAATAAATTATTGCACCATCAGATTTTACAATGTATTATAGTAAAAATACATTTTGCAAAAAATTTAAAAATAATTTCATATCAAAGTAAAATAATTAATTAAATTAATTTAATAATATGTTTTTTTAAAATTTTTTATAAAAAAAATAAATAAATACAAAATTCGCTTGCTGTATTATTTTATCATAAAAAATAGAAGCAATATCTAAAAACTATTAAATTCAGAATTGTCCAATCTATACAATAAAAAGTCGACTTCAAGAACAAATAAAACTATCACCCCTCTGACACAAAATTCCGATGAAAAGAAAGAGTTTTCATCACAAAATTATAAATTCTAATAATAAATGCTGAAAAAGAAGAAAATTATTACAAAGTACATGCCTTGGTGAAATTTTTATTTATTTATTAATTTAAGTATTTGGGTTAATTTATATGTATCTTGATTAATTTTAGGGAGGGTTAACACAATATTTTATTATCGCGATTTCCTCTTAAATTATAATATATCCTAAAAATCAAATCTTAAATAATACATCTAATCACGCAATCTAAAACTCATCCCTACCAATAAAATTAACTCTTATTAGTGCGTGAAGTTTTTATCTCTTATTAGTTTATAATTATAAATGTCATATTTATAAAATATAATAAATTTGAGCATCATATTCAACTATTCAAGTTGAACATTGAATATCGGGCACTTACCGATACCCCAAGCTGACCCTTGTGACAACATGACGGCATAATCATGTGACTTGGTTAAAGAGTAATAATCAATGCACCCAACCCACCTCTTACACAATTGTCCATGAAAGGGGGACAACACATAGGAAGTGGGTGATGGTAACGTTACTGTAAGTGGAAATATTTATAAATAATAGGCCCAGGCCATTAAATACGGCATCTGTACTTGTCAAGCGCAAAATAGTAGCAAACTGAAGCCCTCTCTTCGGCTCTTTCCTCACTTGGCAATGCTATACTCGACGGTGGCCCAGATTGAGAGGCTTCTGTACTGTTAAAACCGCTTGCTTTTCTCCTAAAATATTAAAAATTCTTTCTTCGTCGGCGCTCGTTAAAAACTCTCTCATGATTCACTCTTCTATTCTCATAACTTAACGAGATTCAAGCCAATTTAAGGTTCGCCTATTTTCTTTTCTTTTCTTTTGTTTCGCTTTTGAAATAAAATTGTTTTTGTTTGGCTGCTGAGAAAGACGAGGAAGAAACGAAAGAAGAGAGAAATGATGTTAGGAGTTGAATTTTATTTGATGTATTGTTCGGTTCTCAGCTTAACTTGGTTAGATTGTTGTTACATTAGTTTCAGCTACGGAGACTAGCGGATTTACAAGCATTGAGCCCATTTTATCTTTCCTAACGTTTCTCAAGAAGCCAAACGGAGATTTGATGGTTTCTTATTTCACATTTTAGTTGCGAATCCAAAGCTTATTCAGCTTAAGCCTCAGGGAGACAGCAACGTGGAGGAAGCGGTTTCTTGTAGTGCGTGAAACGCCTTGACATTTAGGTTTACTTTAGGTTTTAGACAATGGTTGAAAATGTATGTCCGTGATAATGTATGTAGAGCTGTAGGTTAAACGAAGGTGGGTCTAGTGTTAGCTCGTGTTGTATCATCTTTTAAACTGTCTCTGAAGTATTTTTAATGATTTATTTTACTATAGTTATTATGTTGATTTTTGGTAAGAATATACTCCTTTGTAATATCCAATAAATCATATTCGTGGCGGCTACTGTAGTTGGTTGTCTATACCTTAAAGGTGAATTTATGAGTGAAAACGTGAAATTCCAAATTATGAATCAGAAATGTTCATTGGTTCAAGGGAAATTTGGCCAAAGTTCATTTTTATGGCCCCTGTTTCTCTAGGCATATATAAGGTGCTGTCTAATCACTTTGTGTAGCTCCTTATTTAGCTTCTGGTGCAAAACAAGTCAATGCTGGTGCACTTGTTTTAAGGTTATAACTTGGAAAAATGCATGATTTATGAACACATACGATTGGCTATTGTTGTCCTTGGTCTGATATACTTGTATCATGGCCTAAGTACATGGAGTTGGAAGAAATTTTCATTTAGCTGGTGGCATACAAACAACTAATTAGTAAAAATAGCGATATTTTGACTTTACTTGTAACTTCATGTGAATTTTCTAAGTGAACAAAATTTATTGACATGTCTTGTTGGTCTTATATGCTTAATATTGTTATCGAAAGGCCTCTGTTAGAGTCAACCTTTTTGTTTGAGGGCTTACATTACCCAAATTTTATTTTTTGGGTTGATTTGTTGATAGACTAATATTGTAATTGTTTCTTGGTTTCTTTCACTTCACCATTTTATATGAAATTTTCATTTTCAAAGTTAAATTATAAGCTATCTAATCGAAATATCTCCTGCAGGTGCACGTTGTATATAATGAAAAAGAATCTGTGCACATGGTAATGGGTGAGTACTTTTGATTGCCAAATTTGGAGACATTGTATGTTTCAAATTTTTTTTGTTGCCAATACAAAATCAGAGAGCATATTGGATTTGTGATATTTTTTTAGTTAGTCAAAATTCAATCCAACAATAATTTGTTTGTTCCTTAAATTGGATGTACTTGTAGTATAACCTACTACCCGTACATGTGCGGCTATATATCATTCCTAGCCTTGTGGTTGATAACTTGATATGTCCAAGGCTGAGTTGAGTAAATGGGTTTTTCTCCATCACAATTGAGCGACCAGACTGGAAATCATTCATTGCTGAAGCAAACTAATGAAGAAGAGATTTGTGAATTTGGTGCTGAATATGTACATGGTGAACCATTGGAATTGATGAATCTGCTTGGTTCTGAAGTAGCACAAATTGATCCTCAAGAAACCAGTTCTGGAGTAACCAAAAGTCCTGATAATGAGAAACTCCCCACATTTTGTGGTAATGTGCTGCATAATTCTTTTACTGAACATTTGGTACATCCACCTGAAGATGTGAGCAAGAGTAGTCAAACAAATGACACTTCATACTCCCAACAAAATGCATCAGAGCAGAAGCGTGAAATTGGCTCTGAATGTGTACATGGCGAACAACTAGAACAAAATCTTCAGCTAGATTATCATATTGTACGCAATGAACCTAGAGAAACCAGTTCGGTGATAATGATAAATTGTGACCAGTCTCCCAAGATGTGCAGCTCTGTTGATAATGATAAATTGCAATCAGTCTCCCAAGCTGTGAGCAAGCATAGTCAGATTTATAAAAAACAGACGATTGAGTTTTGCTCTGGAAATGGATGTATTGAAGTTGATGCTGACTTTGTTCATCATGAAACATCAGAACAGAAACATCAGCTTGGTTCTGAAATCATACATCATGAACCAGAAGACACTGCTGCCGTGGTACCTGGTGGCGGTGTTCACAAAACCTTGCAGACAATATTTGAAGACATGACCAAGATTGTTCCTACCGAACCTTTGAATTCACCTTCAAGAGATGCCAAAAACAATTGCCAGGCTGGTGAAAAGTCATGCCCTCTACAATCAACATCTGAACCGACGACGCTTGAGGTTACTACTGGAATTGCAAGTCATGATCCATTAGAAGTAAATAATAAACTTGACTTTCAACTTGTACAAAATAAACAAACTGAAATTAGCACTGCAATATCTTGCAAGATTGCTGGTGGAGAATTAGGGTCACTCCCTGAACCTGTGAACAAAAGTTCTCCTACTGAATGTTTAAAACAAACTGGAGTTCCTATTAGAAGTCCTATCTCTGAACATTTGGGACTGTATTCTGATGACATTACTAAAAATTCTAGTCATGAACAGTCAGAAACACCATCTAAATATGCATTAATTAACTCTAGAAGCTTGGGACGCAAGGGAAAAAAAGCTTCAAAAGCTTTAAAGAAAAAATATATGCTAAGATCTTTGAGAGGCGGTGATAGAGTTCTCCGGTCAAGGTCAGGTGAGAAATCTAAAGCTCCAGAGTCAAGTAACAGTGTGGCTGATGTTAGTTTTGTTAAAGGGAGACCAAGAAAGAAGCGGAAAACCAGAAGAGGGAAGAACGTACCTGATGAATATTCAAGAATAAGAACGCATCTAAGATACTTAGTGAACCGAATTAACTATGAGCAAAGCCTGATTGCTGCTTATTCTGGCGAAGGTTGGAAAGGACTAAGGTAGTATGTGCATTCTATTTCTAATTTGTCTTATTTTTTAAGAGAATTGTCATTTTACTTGGTGTCAAGGACTTTGTTTTATCATTTGCAGATTGTTTTCTTCTTCTTCTTCTTCTTCTTCTTATGTTCATTAATACTTTCTTTGGTTAACAAGAGGACCTGGGAATAATTATACATAGAGTGATTCCAATATATGATTAGGAATTGCCATTTTGAAATTTCTCATTTACTTTTCTTTACATTCATCTGTATTCTGTTTGGAAAACCAAGAAGGCATGCTAATCCTTTTGGCATTTTTAGAGGGTGTTTTTGCATAATGTTGAACACCATCTTTTATGACTGAAGTGCATGAAAAAACACTGCTAGACCTACTGTTGTATATGCCCTTTTTAATTATGTATTCCATTTATTTAACTTTGCAGCATTGAAAAATTAAAGCCAGAGAAGGAGCTTCAACGAGCCACATCCGAGATTCTTCGACGGAAATTGAAAATTAGAGATTTATTTCAGCGTCTCGATTCACTATGTTCTGAAGGAAGGTTTCCAAAATCGTTATTTGATTCTGAAGGCCAGATTGACAGTGAGGATGTAGGAGAACTTTCCTTGTTATAAGTGATAGTCAGAGATGAAATTATTAGATATGATTCTTTCTTTTTTATGTTCTTTTATATATATAAATAATTTACATAAGGTTTGTAAATGCTTATACATGAAATTATTGTATGGCAGATTTTCTGTACTAAATGTGGGTCCAAAGAATTGTCTGCTGATAATGATATCATTCTATGCGATGGTGCTTGTGATCGTGGATTCCATCAGTACTGCCTTGAGCCACCTTTGTTTAAAGAAGACAGTAATGTCCTGATTGCCTACTTCAAGGAATACTTAAATTGAGGTTTCTGGAGTTACTTCCGTCTTGTCATTTATGTTGTTTCTTTTTGCTTGCAGTTCCTCCAGATGATGAGGGTTGGTTGTGCCCTGGATGCGATTGCAAAGTTGACTGCATTGACTTGGTTAATGAATCACAAGGAACACATCTATTTATCACTGACAAGTGGGAGGTCAGTCACACAACCTTCTGTCTGTACTCTATTAGCACACGATGATTCAATTAATCCTGTAGTTCTCATGTTGCTACTGATCATTGTGCAGAAGGTTTTTCCTGAAGCAGCAGCAGCTGTTGGACACAATCAAGGTCCCAACTTTGGGCTTCCTTCAGATGACTCCGATGATAATGATTATGATCCTGATGGTCCAGCGAATGGGGAGGAGGATCAAGTAGATGAATCAAGCTCTGATGAATCTGATTTCACTTCTGCTTCTGATGATTCGGAGGTGGCGGCTAATGACAAGGAGTACTTGAGGCTTCCTTCTGATGATTCGGAGGATGATGAGTATAATCCAGATGCTCCAGAAGTTCATGAGAAAGTTATGCGAGAAAGTTCAAGTTCAGATTTTACATCTGATTCTGAGGATCTCACTGTTGTTCTTGAAGATAGTGGGTCTTCTGGAAATGAGGATGGCACTGCATCTATTAGTGCTCCAAGATATTCTAATGGAGAGAGATCTAAACTTGATGGAAGTGGGGAGTCTTTGAATAATGAGCTATTGTCCATATTAGAATCTGCCAAGGATGGTGCTGCACCTGTTTATGGAAAAAGAAGCATTGAAAGATTGGACTACAAAAAGTTGTATGATGTGAGTGTCATTTCAAAGTATTATTTTCATGTATTGATTTTCTGCACCTGTGGTGTGCACCAGCTGCTTTTTCTTTGTAAATATTGTGGTATTTTGGTATGTTTTGATGCACTGTTGAGACACTTGCTATATATCTGGCATTTGCATTCATGCTATCTTTTCACTATGTGTAGACTGCTGATATGAGAAATGTAATTTTTCTGCAGTTTCATCCTACTTTGCTGTAATAGATATTCCTCTCACTTGTCATATATTCAAATTTCTATATAGCTCTGTTATTCCTGGTAATGCAAACAAAACATGTAACTTGTATCATCCATTGTTTAATTTTTATGTTTGTCAAGATATGTGCATATTGTTTCATCTTGGTCCTTCTCTGGACTGGTGTTTTCTTTCAGTACCTACAAATGTATGATTGTGCTATATTTTCCACTCAACCCTTAAATGCTCTGTGAATGCATAAATGTTGTGTTTCTGTGTGGAAGAGAGGGAACTGGCTGTGAACCCGTCTTGATCACTTGATGGTGGTTTAACTAATGAATATCAAACCAAATTCATTATTGATCTTGGACATTCTGTGTGCAATATGCATAGGTGTGATGCTTGTAGAATCAAATGTTAAGAGTTTGAATCTTCATATTTACTTATGATATATTCTGTACAGTATTATCAATGTTGATCTACCTCTTGTCACACAAATTATTGATGAGTCTGTAGGAAAAAAAGATTATTATGCTGAAAATATCATGTTTATTTGATCTTATCAGTTCTAATTACTACAATGTTTGTAATATTACTGTGTCTTTGTCAGACTTAGACATTCATTTTTATTGCATATTTTTCTTAGTTTTGCTTATCTTTGTTTTCAATGCCTGGATACATAAAGGAAACATATGGACATGTCCTTTCTGATTCAAGTGACGATGAAGATTGGACAGAGACTGCTGGACCAATGAAAAAAACGAAAAGCACAGGAGAAGGTTTTTCTGCAACACCAAATGGAAATGCTCGTGGCATTAGGAGTAGGAAGACTACCAAGGATGCAAAGAAAAATGTAAAAGAGGTTGAACATATTCCTAAGAGAAGAGGTCACAGAAAGTTGAATTCTGGAGGTACAACAAGTGTATCACATGAAGGATCCTCTACACCTGCTTCCTGTAAGAGAAGGAGGTCATCCTATAGAAGACTTGGAGAAGATGTAACTCAGGTAATCTGGTTTGAGTACAATTTTTACTATTGTTTTTAACTTGATTTTGGTACATCACATTAATATTCATCTCCTTCTCCTTCTGCATAGTCATAATATCTTAAAGAAATGTAATGTAGTATCATAATGATGCCAATAATTAATCTTCTTGAAGGGGATGGGATAGGAGTGGAGAGAAGGCATAGTAGGAAAATCTTCTTGCAATTTGCATGAAGGTGGTGAAAGCTATATTGGTGCGCCCAATAGCTTGAGGGTAAAATCAGAAACTAAGTATAATCAAGTAGAATGTCATGAGTATGCTTGAACAAAGATCAATACAAGAGAGTAACTTTTGATCTATTGGCATAAATGATCGTAATTAAAATTTGATTTAGTGCAAAATTTTGGTTTTATATGTGACTGCATGACGCTGGTCCATCCCTCTTCCAATTATGAAGGTTTATTTTCTTTGCCCTAGAGTTCATCCTTCTACAAACATTATGACTATGGCTGCTTGCTCTTTTAGCAGCTTGAACTTTGTTTTCTGGATCTTGTTCGTTCTTCTCATCTTAAACCTTTTTTTTTTCTTGAGATGTTCTCTTATATACTTCGGTTGATTCCTTTTGGTCTTCTTTTAAATTGTTTTTTCATCCTTTATCTTTTTCCCTATTTTATGGTTTGATGTTTTTATTCTTATGCAATTCCTTCTGTAATGTTATATAGTAAAATATTGGTAGAATGATTGATGTTAGAAGTATTTGCACAAAATGATACTTGGTTACATGAAAAAGTTAAAACAAGTTGTAATGAGAGAGAATCTGCTGTGTTGTATTTTATTTTGTAACTTAGGAAGACCTTCAAATTTAAAGAACTTTATCAACTTCTTTGTTTGATTTTTTGGACATGCACTAAATTAAACTCTACCTAAGTTTGCTTTATTCTCATATTTTGTCCTGGGTAATTTGGAAAATAAAAAGGAAAGAAAGGAGAATTCTAGATTGTCAAGTTGTTGATCGATGGTCTTTGTCAGTTTCTTCGACTCCATCAAGAGACCCAATTTGATTTATAGTGTAACTATATTCCTTGTGTGTTTGCTGTCCCTCTCTCTCCACTCTCTCTATTTCATCCAACTTGCACTTGGGAGGTAGAGCTGATTTTACTTTCTGCTGTGCAGAAGCTCTACAAGTCCTTTAATGAAAATCATTATCCTGATCGAAGCAAGAAAGAGGCTTTGGCGAAAGAGCTAGGACTCACTTTTTCTCAGGTCATACCTTTTTTCATTGCTGTATCAATAATCTGTAAACTCCATTCCCACATTTAAAAATTTTAGTAACCATTCAGGTTCCCTTTATTGGATGTTTCCTTTGATGCAGGTTAGCAAATGGTTTGAGAATACTCGTTGGAGTTTTAACCATTCATCATCTATGGATGCAAGAGTGGGCACAAGTGCTTTGGAAAAGAGGACCTGCACACCTCAATCTAATAATAGATCAGTCAGAAGAGTTTCCACTTCCAATATAACTGAAAATGTGGAATCACCCAAGACAGGTATTGGTGATATGGGATGTAGCAGTGAGAATGTAAAGGACAGTGGACTGGTAACTGAGGAAGTCAGTAGAAAGAAACCTACATCCCAAACATCTAGAAAGAGAAAGAGAAAGAGAAAGAGAAAGGTAAAATTAGGGCATCAGGCATCATGTCCAGACTCAAAAATTGAGGTAATACATGGTGTCCCTGCTGGTTCACCAAAAGGTCAAGAAACACAGACAAATGGCCGAACTCGGAGGAGGAGGAATTCTGCGGGTTGATCATATAAATTTTGATCCTCTGAACTATTATGATTGATCTCATTCAAAAGCATTGTCTCCTGAGACAGTAGCTGGCAATGTCTTGAAGGATTAATTTCTACAGATAAGGCAAAAATGTAGTAATTGTTGTACTGTAATTTAACAAAGCTCTGCTGGTTTTTCCTTTTTCAGTTAAGTTGCTTTTAGCTTAAGCCATTACAAGGATGCTAAACAAAACTGTGCAAAAGTTGTAGTTCATTACTAATTTTAAAATTTAGATCCCATTACACATGTTTTGTTCAATCAGTTTGTTAAACCTGTGTGCCACCTACTCGTCTGGACAGTAGACAGAGTCTTTGTAAAAGTTTCTCCATGCCGGCAAAATTTGTTAGCCCATCAGATTTTACTGTGTTTTTGTTTGAATTTTGTCCACTATCAACCTTGTAGCCAAGGACATGCATTCTTTTAGATCTGGGATGCTGCAAATTTTGCGCCATAAAAATATATTTTGTAGTTACCTCTACGTTCTTGTTGGATGAAACCATTTTATGCAGCACTTCCTGTCAGCCAATTCTGAGACTGTAATGTGGGTACTGGATCCGGCGCACGGCAATTAATATAGAACACAGTTGTAGGCGTATCCTCTCTGGCAGCGATTTGAACAATTTTGCAGGGGCAATTCGTAGTGGAATAAATTTGAGGAATTACGATTGATTTGAGATTGTGGTTTGGTTTGTGCTTTAAAATTAAAGTTGACAAGTGATGGGAACACCAATATTTACTAAATTTTATTTATTTTTTTAACTAATATTTGATTTTTAGATCTAGTCCTTATATTCCACGGTAACTGTGGCCTAGGTTGTATGTTCTGAGTGCATTTAGCACCTTCATGGTTCATACCAAACGAAGCTGTATCTGTGTCCGTGGGCGTAAGTAATGAATGAGGTGCCGTGGCCATAAGCTTACAATGGCTAGAAACCTTGTTTATGAAATCAATTGCCAAAATGTTCATATTATACATTGAAGATAAGTTAAATTTTGAATATGAATATGGGTGGATTGTAGCATCAAAATATTGAGTATATACCATTGATTTTGAAATAAAAATAATAATGGACGCAAGTTATTCATAAAACTTAGCACAAGATTAGAATAATAATGAGAAATATCATATTATATCATCCTAATATTAGAAATTTAATTTGTATTATAAGATCTATATATTAAATAACGTGAAAACTCACGGTTATTATTAAATTAATATTTTGAGTCAATTAAAATTAAATATGATCTAATTGGAGATACAAATTATTTTAACTTGTTGAATTTGCGTTTTCTTTTTAATTGTATCGACTAATTTTAAAATCTACTAAATTCTTTTATATATGAATTTGTAATTTGTAAGATTGTTGTTAAATACGATAAGCAAAACAAGCTAATCATAGATATCGGATTTAATACGCCAACGAATTAAAAAACTGTAAAGATGCCAAAAGCGGTAACATCCTATCGATTATTTGCTTCAACTTCTGTAAATTAATGTCCACGTTTGATTTGAAGAAGTCAAATTGCTTCACCCAGATTTTAGGAATTTGTTGTTTATAGAAGTTATGGCTATCAATTAACATTTATCTCCTTTAGTAAATATTTATGCCCGTCAGTTATATTTTATTTTTGTATTTAAGCACATTTATACCCGTCAGTTATGTTTTATTTTTGTATTTAAGCACATTTATATTTATGCCCGTCAGTTATGTTTTATTTTTGTATTT
>JAVXUL010090341.1:0-22744 GCA_035590515.1 Trichilia minutiflora | reverse complement strand
TGTGGATACCGTAGAGACGCAGAGATCGTTTGCGTTTTTGTGGTTCTTCATCATTAAATCGCGCAAAAGGTATGAATGTTCAGATTCATAGCATTAAACGCAATAAGTTTATCGCATGAATCCTGTGAGGGAATCGAAAAATTTATTTTTCCGTTGCTTGTATGGTTCCAGTTTCCTAACAAAAAGCACACTCACGCAAACTGAAAAATTCAATGAATACAAGTCTAGAGAATTGAGTTCATCTAAGTAGGAATTCATTTTAATGCTAGCTAAGCCTAAGTACTAAGTTAAGTTAGAAACCAGATTTTATGTATTCAACTCCCTCTCCTGAGGTGAGTTGATTCTATTCCTAAGTATAATTGAATATCCCTATTACAATTCATACATAAAAACACATTAAACATATATTCAATCCCAATGGTCTTGAATTACCAACCGTCTCTTGAGTAATTGTATAACCCAGTTGAATTATTCACTATCCACCCTAAACTCACTCTTCTAAGTGTAAAAGTTTAGAATTTAAATCAACAATCCATATCTCTATGCGACTGAAGCATTACCCATTGAATAATCAAATAACACAATCTCAAATTTTCATTAATAAACAACATAGAGCATTAAAACATCATCCACACTTAAGACTACATTATTTCTCTAGAAAATAAATTTAGCCTAACATGATGTCAATCAAATTAACACCCATAGATATAGAACTCATAGTCAAACAAACCAAAGAATGAAAATACAATAAGAGAGAAAGAAGAAAATTTTAGGTTGTCTTCACTTCAATCTTACTTTCAATCTTTCATCCTTATTGTTGTTGCATCTTTGATGTTTTTGCTTGAGTTATTGACTTTTTTTGCCTCCAAAAGGTGTCTAATACCCCCTTAAAATGTTCCCTAAGTGTTGCTTTTATAATAGGTCAAGACCTAGTTGCATTAGGACTCCAAAAGAAGGAAGTCGCAGATTTTTGTATTTGGGTTATTATAGATGACACTGTAGCCGCATTTCTGGTGTTTCAACACCAAATTTTTGACTTAAAATCTGGCACTGCAGCCCCAAGTTTCTGACTTGCGGATGCACTTCTGCACTTTGACTACGCCTATCCATTGACTTCAAGCCTGGTTGACATGTGCTTAATGAATTCAAATGATCTTAACTTCTTCATGAAAGTTTTTTATCTTTAAGTCTTCTTTCAAAATAAACTTGAATCATACAAATCTGATAACTCTGCAGAAAGTTATGGTCAATTTACAAAAACTGCACAGATTTGATCCAAAATGCACCTTTTCTCAACTTTTGGAAATTTGGCCTTACAACACAAAATCAAGCAAAAACTCATTAAAAAGTCATATAATAACTCAAAAATAAGCAAAATATAAGCTGAAAATACTAATAAAGATCAACTAATCATTGTCATCTCCTCTACTCTCATAAATGAACAAGAAGGTAAACTGATTGATGTGTTAAAAGGTCATACAAATGTAATTGATTGGACTCTAAAAAATATAAAAGGTATTAATCTTTTAATTTACACTCATTGAATATATTTAGAGGATAATGCTAGAACATCTCAACAACCCCAAAGAAGATTAAGTCCACACATAGAAGAGGTAGTTAGGGCTGAAGTGTTTAAATTACTTGATACGTGCATCATCTATCCTATTTCTAATAGTAAGTGGGTGAGTCCTATTCAGATAATATCAAAAAAATTAAGAATTATAGTGTTCAAAAATGAAAAAGGCGATTTATTACCAACACATATGTCATCTAGTTGGAGAATGTGCATTGATTATCAAAAATTAAATGCAATCACTAGAAAAGATCATTTTTCTTTATCATTTCTTGATCAAATTTTAGAAAGAGTAGGAGGTCATTCTCATTATTACTTTCTTGATGGCTATTCAGGCTATTATCAAATTCTCATTACACTTGAGGACAAAGAAAAGATCACATTAGCATGCCCTTTGGATTTTGTAATGCTACAATAACATTTCAAAGATGTATTTTAAGCATTTTTAGTGACATGGTTGAGCATTATTTAGAAGTTTTCATGGATGATTTAATTGTATTTAAAAATTCTTTTGAAAATTAATTTGAAAACTTAAATTGTATTTGAAAGTTTTCAATATGACGTTGTATTTTGATACAATGGTATATGGTTGTAATTGTGATGGATTTGATGAAAAATATTTTTGAAGTGCTTGAGATTGCTTTTGATGAAATGTAGTTTGGGAGAATGGAGGAAAAATTATTGAAAGTGTGTTGTTTGTTTTATCACCTTAGCTTTACAGGTTCTTAGTAAGCGTTCTAAACCAAAGGAACGCCTATTAAGAATCTATGACGGTTGTCACATGTGGATTGCATAGTCAGGGACGAGACAAATATATACTCACTCCCACAATTATTTACTAAAAATCTAAATTCCTAATTCAGCACCTATTCATTACATTCAAATTCACTTTTGACCATTTAATTGATTTTCAACAATAAAATTCCATGGCCAATTCATAAGTCGACTACTATTGATAATTTATAGAATTACCTCTAAATGTATAAAGGAGGAAATCTCTGGAATGGGGGTATTTTAAACATTTCAAGGGACTTTTAATGAAATCTGATGACATTTCAAAATATTTTGGGCAAACCGCTGTATAGACAGGTGCCTTGACTGGCGTTGGTTATGTCAGAATGGTGAGCTAATTTTTGGGCCCCTTTTAGATCAGTTTTGGATGGATTTTAGGTTTTTGGATCCTCTTACGTATACCTTTGCTTCTAAAGCTGATTTCTCTCTCGTCTGATGCTTGTTTACCTTTTTTTTTATTCAACAGTCTTTGAGTAGCAAAAATTGATTCATCAATCACTCATCACTCATCTTAATTAGTAGGAAATTAGTTTTGAATATCGAGTGATTATCGATAATCAAATTAAAACCTGTATTGATTTCAACCGTTTTTTTTAATTCTTCACAAACTTTATTCTAAATCTTGATATAGTGTTGACTACTAATTGTTATACTCAGACATGCATTTTTATAAAAATAAAGAAAATGTTTCTATAAAAATAAAATAACTAAAATATCCCCATTTCAAAAATAGGATGTAATAATGACGATGGCATTATAGTGAATTTTTTAACGAATAATTGTAATAAAAAATAAAAAATAATTCAAATTAATAAATTTATTTAACGGATTAGATTTTTATAAATATTTTAAAATTAATATAAATAAAATATATATTTAACCAAATTTTAGAAGATTGTCTCTACTCTTAATAAATTATAATATTAATCCTTAATTTAAATTACGTTACAACAAGCTACATTTATTAATTAGTCTTTCATTTTCGATATGAATTATGCAAACAATATCAAGAGGTTGAGCTTTGGTGGGTCATGAAATGTAGATTAGCAATTTGGCATCTCCCTGGATTTCTCATTTTGGATAGAAATGAGCACTAATTTCCAACATTTCAAAAACATTTCATTTTCTTTTATTTTCAATATGAAATGTGGAAACGCTGTCAAGGCTTTTAACTTTCGGTCGGTCATGAAATTTAGATTAGTAATTTGGCATTGCCTGAAATTTAGGTAGAAATGCTTTTAAGTCAAAAATCTTCTCCTACAATTTCTCATTTTGGATAAAAAGAAGTTATTTTACCTCCATAAAAATTATTTATTGCACACAAAATCATACTTTTTATCTTAGTTTTACTAAACTTAATAGAGCAAATATATACAAGTTACAAGTTCATTGAAAATAAAATACTGTTAAAATAAAAATAAATAATAAATAATAAATTATTACTTTCTCTTGTAGCTGTTTAATTTGAAAAAAAAAAAAGTCATATAAGTTCTGAGTTTTGTGGATTTGAAATGATCCAAAATTAAAAAAATAATTAATATCATTGACCGATTTTTATAAAATGTAAGCTTTTTGAAAATAATGGGGTTAACTTGATCTTGTTTAAAGTTTTCCAAATTTGTTTATAAAATGTAAGCATGAAAACAATTTCTCTTGTTTATAGTTTTCCAAATTTGTGCTGGTCCACCTAGATCTATCACCATTGATGATGATGGTGGTCCATAGAATGTGAATGGTAATAAAGGTGTCGATACGTTTTTTTTTGTTTGTTTATAACCGAGGTGACCAGGCCAGCATGTGCGCATCTCGATTAATCTCCGGGGGGAGTTAGCGCAGCATCCCACCGTCACGACTCCCTACTTAAATCGCGGACATATCCAAGGGAATCGAACTCCAGACCGTGCGTCTAATCATACAGTTCCAAATTGCCCCTACCAATTGGACTACCCACGGGTGGATTACGTTGATATATACATGTTGCGTATTTTTCAAAAACACAAATATTAACCGCAAGTGCACGGTGTCAAGCTTATAATGTAGAACAATAAATGTTGAGTTGTCGATCCCACGAGAAATGTGAATGTCCTAAGTTGATTATCGCAATTTGAATGATTTTATTCTATTTAGGCAAACACAAATAAACACTATTTTAACTCAATTAAAAACTACGGAGTGAAACTATTAACTGAGTAATTTAAAATTATAATTAAGACATGCTCAAGGTATGTAATTACACCAAGTATTTATATTTGCACTCATCTATTATCATTGAACTCCAAATATCTATTAACTAGGGTTTAAGTTGATTTTATTTCATCTGTCAAATCTTAATAAAATCCTATACTCCACCACCCAAGTTAATATTCCTATTCAACCCAAGTAGAAGCAATAAGCATTAAGCATAATCCTAAATGTGTTACCTAGTGACTAATTGTTTCTCAACAAATTAATAACTAGGTTATGCTTCCTTAATCTAATACAATAAACTTACCCTTTCAAACATAGTTCATGCATTCATTAAAATAGTTTAATGGTCAGTTAAACTATACATTAAAAACAGGAGCATAAATAGATAATTGTATTTCTTTGATAACAAATGAGTTCAAAATATAAACTACTATAGGTTCATTACACCCTCAAGCATAAGGTAATTTAGCCAACCATAATAAATATTTTAATACAACTCAAATTCTATATCATGTTCAAAAATTAATAAAATAAACTAAGCATAGAAAAGGGAAGAATAAACTCAAGAAGATGAACAATCGTTGTCTTCTATCTTTCTCCCTTGATCTTGAATGATTTGATCCTTGAACAATGTGTTGGAATCTTCTAGAATCCTCTATGATTGCTAGGTTTTTGTCCTCTCGAATCCCAAGAAAGGCCCCCTTTTATAGAAAGAATTTAAGGCACAAGAAAAAGATGTGTTTGCGTTATGGCGCTGCAATAAGCAAAAAGAATGCTCGCTGCAACGAGAAAATAACTTGGCTGCAGTGGGCTCTTCTGCACATCTCGCTGCAGCGAGGGAAATTTATTCTCATTGCAGCGAGGGTCAACTTTCAGATCTTCTAGATTCAATGAATTCACTGCCCCGCACGATGCTTTCTCAATGATCCATGAATTACCCTAAACCAAATCATTTCTTAGCAATTTGAAACACAAGGAACCTATACACAACTAACAAGAAAAGCATAGAAATGCCAACGAAAATAAATTTGAAACTAAGCAAAAATCATAGGGATCGATGAGTGATAAAATCACTCATCAAACGCCCCCAAACTAAGATCTTTGCTCGTCCCGAGCAACACCAAACTAAAATAACAACTAAATTACTTAACAACACAACCACACACAAGATTAAACATGCCCAAAATCAATCACACAAAATAACACTGCTTGCTGGTGATCGAATTGATGATAACATGGTTCTCAATCATTGACATCAACCTAAAGACTATTCGAAGTAATCGTGATTCATAAAATTTGCATTAGGTTTTCATTAACTATCAAAAACATGTCTTCAGAGAATTTAAGGGAATCTAAAGATGACCTTAACTACTAATCCCCCTTTTACTGACAAAAGGTCATAAAAATTAAATTTAGAATTTGAACAACTAAGGCTTTGAGCATTTTATTTATTACAGCACTTAACTCTTGCTTGAGTTCTAATCAGCCTTTTAACACGATTGTTAATTTTTCATGACCAACCTCTGGTTACTCAATTAGTTAGACACAAAAGCTTCTTTGCTTACTCTTATCTCAAGGCACCGTTTTACGTGAAAGTTAACACTTATAGTGCTGAAACCCCTAGTTACTAAGCACCTAAAGACGGCGAAGTAGATTGTGCTCTTTTTTCTTTTAGATAATTGTATTTTTAAGCTTAAGATTAACAGCTATTTTTTTTGATAAAGCAGGACCTCTACAAGTTCAGGAGTCATAATTGCCCAAATCAAGTCTAAATTCCCCAAAAAAATCTCTTAAACATGTGAATTCATTTTTTAATCTCTTAAATTTACTAACGCAAATATACTTCACACTTAACCTTATCCAATCTAAGTTCAACAACAATGTAAAGGAGTCACATTTCACTTCTCCAACCACCAACTCAATTAACACATGCATGCAATCATGCAAGAAACAATCAATCACACAAAATAAACCAATAAAAAAAAATCATGTAAGTTAAATCCTAAATTGAAAACCAATAGCACGTTTAACGGTTCACAAGCAATTAAATAAAAATAAATAGAACAAACTCCCCCCCAAACTTTATTATAAGTGTTGTCCTTAACATTTCAATTCAAAACTAGAAGGGTACTTGGGAGACGAGATAGGATCTTGTCTCCTAAGCGTCATCCTGCTCATCCTCCTCCTCGTCATCCTCATCTTCGTTGTCGTCATCATCGTCATCAGAATCCAAAGGTTGGAACTGGGGGAGCTGGGGATATTGAGAAGTGTCATACCTTGCCAATCATCCCTAGTGAAGAAGAATGGCGTCCAAACCATCCAGTGAATTGATAACGTAGGACATAAATTGCTCTTACTTCGTTGATAGCTTCACTAGCTCCCTCTGTGTCTGACTAAGCTTTGAAGCTATTTTAGCAATAGAGTCTTTCTTGACTGAAGGTTGTTTGGGTCTAGAGGAGGAAGGCTGTTGCGATGAGCTAGAACCTAAAGCCTTACCAATTTTTTCCATGGTTTGAATCATAATAGGGTCCTTGGGTTAAAGCACTTCTGGACTGGTGACCTTCACCCCAGCTGAAGAAATGAGCTTGGAAATTAACGATGGAAAAGAAATCCCTACCGTTGTGTTTTCCGCTGAATAACTAATATTTCACGCTATCCACCAGCCTACATCTATGTGCTTCTGATTCTTTAGGGCATACAACATGAAAGCCCTTTCTCTATTGACTTCGTGAGGTGATACGAAGGGCTGAAGCAGGCACAAAGGAAGTGGTGCCATACCTTCATAATTGGTATCAATCACTTAGTAAGGAAATTTGTAAGGACCCCTCACACAATTGTCCAAGATACTGGTTCACCACACAAGTCTGTTGTCAAAGCATCCAAATCCATGGACTTCATCAAGTCCCCAATGGCATCATGAATGGGTGGAATATGATACAACCTATTAATTGTATCCCTATCAAATCAAATCTGCTTTCCCCGTACCATAGAACCTTGACTATGCACCTCTTTTGCATTGGCATAGAACTCTCTCACTAGAGTCATTGATGCCGGTTTGGGCTGCTTCACAAAATTCTGCCAACCCCTTCTATGAATCTCCCTAACAATCTCCGGGCACTCGGATTCTCGAAAAACCAATCCTCTCTCTTTCAAACCGGCCCTCTTCATAACTGACTTCTCAAAATGGATGGCCATTTCTTGGGATCAAAATCTTGATCGATCAAAATCCTCCGAAGATTCACCCTGGGGCCTTTTTCTAATTGATTTTTGTCTTGGCATTCTCACAAACTTCAAGCCTCAATGACATTTCATAACAATTTTCTCAAAAATAAAACACACCTGTAATCACAAATGAAATAACTCCAAGACTTCACATTAAGATGAATAAATAATCAACAAAACTTCCCCCAAACTTCAACTATCGAGGCAATCTCAATTAAACACACAACAAGTTCTTCCAACCAAACCCTAGGTGTTAAAAATTTATAAAATGCTTCAAAGATAAAGAATGTGGAGGTTAAATTAATGTGTACCTTTGATCTTTAGAAATAAAATAGTATCAAACCTTGAGGAGAGAGTGAGATTTGAGAGAAAATAGCCGAAATCTTGCTTTAGTTGCTTGCAAACTATTGTAAAAATTGGGTTTGGTGCGTTTAAAAACCCAGCAGCATTGCAGTGAGAACTATTTCTTGCTACAGCGAGAGTCTCTAAAAAGTTCGCTGCAATAGACAATTTTTTCTTTCGTTATAGCGACGGTTATTAGATTTTTTGTTGTAGTGAGTATTTTCCTCTTCGCTTCAACGGAGCTCTCTGGAAATTTCGTTGCAGCGGACAATCTTTTCCTCACTGCATTGAAGCTCTCTGAAAATTTTGCTGTAGCAGACAATTTTTTCTTGTTGCAGCGAAGCTCTCTGGAAATTTCAGTACAGCGGACAATTTTTTCCTCACTATAACAAAGATCGAGTTTTCCTGATTGCTTGGCCTTCACTTTGGCTGTCTTGCAATAACAAAACAAAAATCAAATTAAAACCAATTAAAGTAAGTTAAATCAACTCTTAACATAAAATAAAACTATAAAACTAAATAAAATATTGGGTTACCTCCTAACAAGCGCTAAATTTAACGT
The DNA here is from genome assembly GCA_035590515.1 of Trichilia minutiflora. Taxonomy (NCBI): domain Eukaryota; kingdom Viridiplantae; phylum Streptophyta; class Magnoliopsida; order Sapindales; family Meliaceae; genus Trichilia; species Trichilia minutiflora. The sequence goes on along the minus strand of JAVXUL010090341.1, from coordinate 14,066 downwards.
CCCCAGTCGAACTTAGCTAAACTCTTGTCATTTCGAATTTCTGAGCTTATATAGCTCCTTCTCCTGCTCGAGCCTTTCATTTCTATGGTAGTGCTTTAGTCGTTAAGCATTAACTCTGAACAATTGCCCATTTTTAGTTTCTAGCTCGATGACTCCAAAGGGTAACACCTTCTTGATGGTGAAAGGTCCACACCATCTCGACTTGAGCTTTCCCAAAAATAGGCTCAACCGTTAAATAAATTAAAGGACTTGTTGATCGGGAATGAAGGATCTTCTCAAAATTTGCTTATCATGCCAACATTTTATTCTTTCATTGTAGATCCTCGAGCTTTCATAAGCTTCATTCCTAATTTCTTCTAACTCATCAAGTTGAAGACGTCGGTGATTCCCAGCACTCAACAAATCAAAATTCAACTTTTTCATCGCCCAATATGCTCTATGCTCTAATTCTATTGGCAGGTGACATGGCTTCCCAAATACTAGCCTATACGGGAACATCCTAATTAGCATTTTGAAGGCTATTCTATAGGCCCATAATGCATTGTCAAGCTTAATCACCCAATCCTTCCTATTTGTATTCACAGTCTTCTCAAGGATTTGCTTAATCTCTTTATTTGAAATTTTTGCTTGACCATTTTTTTGAGGATGGTAAGCAAGTGCAATCTTGTGCTTGGCCTTATATCGACCCAATAAAGCATTAAACAACTTGTTACAAAAATGAGAACCTTTATCACTAATTATTGCCCTTGAAGTCTTGAATCTGGTGAAAATGTTCTTTTGCAAGAATTTCAACACCACCTTGGCATCATTAGTTGCAGTAGCTATAGCTTCAACCCATTTAAATACATAATCGACTGCTATAAGAATGTATTGCTGACCATATGATGAGGGAAACAGACCCCTAAAATTAATTCTCCACACATCAAACAATTCCACTTCCAACATCCTAGTTAACGGCATCTCATTTCTTTTAGAAATATTCCCCACTCTTTGACACCTATCACAACCCTTGACAAATTGAAAGTAGTCTTTAAACAGGGTTGGCCAATAATAGCCTGATTGTAGGATCTTTGCTGCCATTCGAGAAGCACCAAAATATCCTCCATACAAAGAAGAATGACACCTGCTCAAAATCTATTTAGCTTCATCCACAGGCACACATATTTGAATCACTCCATCTGCACATTTTTTAAACAAAAACGATTCATCCCAAAGATAATTCTTCACATCATGTATCAACTTTCGCCTTTGTTGAAAAGTCAAATCTGGTGGTAGTACTTTACAAGCAAGAAAGTTCACAATATCAGTATACCACGGCAAGGGAGTGTGGATACTAAACAACCTTTCATCTGGGAATAAATCTTGAATCAGTGGGCCTTCCTCGACTCCTAATTCTATCTGTGATAAATGATCAACTATTACATTCTCATTGTCCTTTTTATCTCGAATTTCTAAGTCAAATTCCTACAACAATAAGATCCATCTAACTAACCGAGACTTGGCATCTTTCTTTGCAAACAGATATTGAATTGCTGCATGATTAGTATATATGGTGATCATTCGATTGCAAACACCAACGCCAATATCTCCTTCTCTGTGGTAGTATAATTCACCTGGGCTTCATTCATCATTCAAATTAAGTATGTCTTCACATCTTTAGAGAACCATAGAGAGGCTATGTAGATAATGATCAAAAGATGTTCCAAATACAGAGAAATCGTCCATAAAAACTTCTATAACCACTTCAATGAGATTTGAAAAGATAGCCATCATACATCTCTGAAATGTCACTGGTGCGTTACACAAACCAAATGGTATTCGTTTGAAAGCAAATGTGCCATACGGACAAGTGAAAGTTGTCTTCTCCTAATCCTTTGGATAAATGAAAATCTGATTATAACTAGAATAATCGTCTAAAAAATGGTAAAATTTATGCCCAGTAAGTCCATCCAACATTTGATTTATGAATAAAAATGGGAAGTGGTCTTTCTGGATTGCCTTGTTAAGCTTACGATAGTCAATGCAAACTCTCCATCCTGTAACTGTTCTTGTTGGCACTAACTCATTCTTGTCATTTTTAATGACGGTTGTTCCACCTTTCTTGGGCACTACTTGCACCAAACTCACCCATAAGCTATCTAAAATAGCATCTATAATTCCTGCATTTAACAACTTCAACACCTCAGCCCGAATGACTTCCTTCATTGCTGGATTAAGTCTCTATTGATGCTCAATAGTTGGCTTGTACTCTTCTTCTATCAATATTTTATACATACACACAGTTGGACTTATACCTTTAATATCTGAAATTGACCACGCAATAGCTGATCGATGTTTCTTTAAAACCTGTAACAGTCTATCTTCTTGCTCTTGTTCTAATGATGATGAAATAATGACTGGTAATGTTGAGTTCTCACCTAAAAAAGCATACCTCAAATGCGTAGGTAATTGCTTCAAAGATGGAACTACGGGGGGTATTATGGACTGAATCTGTTCAATCTTGCTATCACCTCTTGCTTTAATTTTTGTCAAGTCTTCAAAAGTGAACACCCTACCTTTCTCTTCATTTTGAGCATCACTATACAAAAACCCATCCTCAGTAGCTGGAAGATCTTCTTTGTGCATATTAGACGTTACCAAACAATGCTCTAATGGATTCTTTGATAAAAAATCAAGAAACACAATATCTACAGCTCTTGATACCACATCTACCCTCTTGTAAGATTGGTTTTCATCTGAAAATTTCAGCGATTGATAGATGCTGAATTGTACCTCCTCATCATTGACCCGTAAGGTGAGATTTCCTCTATGGACATCTATAAGAACTCTTCCTATTGCCAAGAACGGTCTTCCAAGAATAATTGGGATCTCTCTATCTTCCTCCATATCAAATATCACAAAATCTACCAGAAAGATAAACTTGTCCACCTTAACTAAGACATCTTTGACTACTCCTTTGAAAAAAGAAAGAGAACGGTCCCTTATTTGCAACGAAATGGTTATGGGTTTTACTTCTCCTAACCCCAACTTTTAAAAGATAGAAAGCGACATAAGATTTATGCTGGCACTAAGATCACATAAGGCCTTCTCAAAAGGCGAATCCCAAATAGTGCAAGGGATAGTGAAACTACCCGGATCCTTAACCTTCTTAGGCATTTTTCTCTAAAGAATGGCATTACACTCCTCTAATAATTTCACCATTTCATGATCTTCTAACCGTCTCTTCTTAGACATCATCTCCTTCATAAACTTTGCATAATTAAGCATTTGTTCCAATGGCTCAGCCAATGGAATGTTGATGTGAATTTTCTAGAACATGTCTAGAAACTTTCTAAATTGCTCATCTAATTTCTTTTTCTGGAGTCTTTGTGAGAAAGAGATCGGTGGAGGCCTAATAAGTGGATTTTCTAGAAACAAAGTTCTTGGGCCACTGTTCACTTCTGCTTGTTTCTCCTTTACTTTTTTAGAATTCTCTTTAGTAGGTTGTACAACTTCCTTCCTTGGTTGCACTTCTACTTCCTTCCCACTTCGTAAGATGATAGCCTTACATTGATCCTTGGGATTTTTCTCAGTATCACTAGGGAACTTGCTAGCTGATTATTCTTTTATGGCCTTGGCAAGTTGACTGATTTGGACCTCTAAAGATTTAATGGTGGCTCCTATGTTCCCATAATGAGTCTCCATGCTTTCAATTCTTGACTCATTCTTGTTGAACCTTCCTTTAGTCTCATTAATAAACATCCCCATAAGATCTTCTAAGGACGATTTCTTCTCTGTTTGATTCTGTATAAAACCTAGAGGTGGTTGTAACATGTTTCTGGTATTACCATATGAAAAATTCTCATGATTTCTAAGTCCCAGATGGTAGTGAGTGGGTAAATTATTGCTTCAAAAGTTGAGGTTTTTGTTGTTGACATATTGAACTTGCTCTTGATCATCTTCAACTCCAGAATATGATGTATTTGTCATAGCTATTGACTCCTTGCTTGATGATGGTGATTCACTACTTGTCATGGCTGAAAGTTTACTGGTGAGGGCTGAAACTTATGCTGTTAAGGCCACAATAGGATCCACTTCATGCATATCAGTAACTCTCCTCTAGTTTCTCTCATTTGGCCATTGATAGTTATTGGAGGCCATCTCCTCAAGCAACAACTGCGTTTTCTCTGCTGTCTTGGATAAACGTGCGCCACCGGCTGCTGCATCTATAATGGTTCTTGTTTACCCATTTAAGCCTTTGTAAAATAGCTGAATTTGAAACTAGTCTTGATACCTATGATGGGGACATCTTCGTATCAGATCCTTGAACCTCTCCTAAGCCTCAAATAATGGCTCAAAATCTAGCTGCCTGAACTGTTCTATCTCCCCTCTAAGCTGTGAAGTCTTCGATGGTGGAAAGAACTTTGATAGAAATTTCTAAGCTAGCTTATCCCATGTTGCAATACTCCCAGGCTGTAATGACTGTAACCATCCTCTAGCTTTGTCTCTCAATTAAAAAAGAAATAGTTTGAGTCAGATTACATCTTCAGTCACTCCGTTCATCTTAACAATGTCGCATATCTCCAAGAAAGTTTCCAGATGAACATTAGGATCTTCATGAGACAATCCTCCGTATTGATTCTGTTAGACCATGTTAATCAATATAGGCTTCAATTCAAAGTTGTTAGCTTGAATGACTTGTCTCTGAATCCCTGAGTAGTTATCATTGACTATTGGTTTGAAATAGTCTCGAAGAGCTTGCTGTTGATGATTATCCTCAGCCACTTGATGATCTTGATTTCTAGTCTCTTCACGCTCTTTAGTTCTTTCCCTCCTTCTAGCCCCTTGATTTCTTTGACACATGCATTCAATTTCTGGGTTAAAAGGCACTAGATCCAAGCTTCGACTTCTTTGCACAAACTAAAAATAAATAAACAAAAAAAATACAAATTAAAACTAGAAAGATATCAAAAGGAAAGAAAAATACCTAAATTTCACTTGATCATAATATCAACTTAAATCAAACAACACCCATTTCTCGGCAACAACGCCAAAAGCTTGTTGCGTATTTTTCAAAAACACAAATATTAACCGCAAGCGCACGGTGTCAAGTTTGTAATGTAGAATAATAAATGTTAATTTGTAGATCCCACGAGGAATGCGAATGTCCAAAGTTGATTACCGCAATTTGAATGATTTAATTCTATTTAGAAAAATACAAATGAACCCTATGTTAACTCAATTAAAAACTACCAAGTGAAACAATTGACTGAGTAATTTAAGATTATAATTAAGACGTGCTTAAGGTATGTAATTACACCCAAGTAATTTTGTTTGGACTCATCTATTATCATTGAACTCTAAATATCTATTAACTAGGGTTTAAGTTGATTTTATTTCATTTATCAAATCTTAATAAAATCCTATACTCCACCATCCAAGTTAATATTCGTATTCAACCCAAGTAGATGCAATAAGCATTAAGCATAACCCTAAATGTGTTACCTACTGACTAATTGTTTCTCAACAAATTAATAACTAGGTTATGCTTCCTTAATCTAATACAATAAACTTACCCTTTCAAACATAGTTCATGCATTCATTAAAATAGTTTAATGGCCAGTTAAACTATACATTAAAAACAGGAGCATAAATAGATAGTTGTATTTCTTTGATAACAAATGAGTTCAAAACATAAACTACTATGGGTTCATTACACCCTCAAGCACATGGTAATTTAGCCAACCATAATGGATATTTCAATACAACTCAAATTCCATATCATGTTCAACAATCAATAAAATAAACTAAGCACAGAAAAGGGAAGAATAAACTCAAGAAGATGAACAATCGTTATCTTCTATCTTTCTCCCTTGATCTTCAATGATTTGATCCTTAAACAATGTGTTGGAATCTTCTAGAACCCTCTATAGCTGCCAGGTTTTCGTCTTCCCGAATCCCAAGAAAGGCCCCCTTTTATAGAAAGAATTTAGGCCACAAGGAAAAGATGTGTCTGCGTTATGGCACTGCAGTGGGCAAAAAGAATTCTTATTGCAGCGAGACTCTTTAGAAAATTCGCTGCAGCGAGAAAAGAACTTGGCTGCAGTGGGCTCTTCTGCACATCTCGTTGCAGTGAGGGAAATTTATTCCCGCTACAGCGAGGGTCAACTTTCAAATCTTCTAGATACAATGAATTCGTTGCCCTGCATAATGATTTCTCAATGATCCATGAATTACCCTAAACCGAACTATTTCTTGGCAATTTGACTCACAAGGAACCTGCACACAACTTACAAGAAAGGCATAAAAATACCAACAAAAATAAACTTGAAATTAAGCAAAAATCATAAGGATCGATGAGTGATAAAATCACTCATCAATACATACATATAAATTATACCTTACAAATATTTTCCTTATATTATACTATTTCATATTATAATTAAACTTTAAAATAAGTAATATCATTATTTTTATTATATTTATTTTATTAAAATACTTTAAATAAATATATTGTATTTATTTTTATTAAACTTTAGAAGTCTAATAATTACCTCTTTTTTAACTAACTACACGGTCATTGAAGTTATAATACTAAGAGGATGCTTATTTTTTGAAGTCTAAATTTAACTTACTATCAAACATTCATTTAATTTAAGTTATTTATTTTTATAATTTAAGACTGATTGTAAAACATAAATATCTTAATTAAAAAAGTAAAAATTCAAATGAGAAAATGTCTTTTTTTACATATTTTGTTACCATCATTAAATTTATTTGTTTTCTGTCATATAAAATCAAACCTATTAGCTTTCTATTACATATTTTAATATTTATGTCAGAAATATTAAGGCTTCATGTTTTTGAAGCTCTCATTCATCAAAATTTTCTTGTTTGTAATTTTTCAAATTTTAGATGGTCCACCTAAATCTATCATTGTTGATGATGAGGACACTCCAGTGAATTTTTTTAAAGAATAATTATAGTAAAAAATCAAAAAATAATTCAAATTAATAAATTTTTTAACAAATTAGAATTTTTATAAATATTTTAAAATTAATAAAATTAAAGTGTAATTTTAAGGAAATTTTAGAAGTGCGAATATCTCTTTTTACTCATAATAAATTATAATATCAATCCTTAATTTAAATCACGTTACAGCAAACTACATTTATTAATTAATCTTTCATTTTCAATATGAATTGTGCAAACAATGTCAAGACGTTGAGCTTTGGAGAATCATGAAACGTAGATTAATTAGCAATTTGGCATTTGACTGAAATTTAAGGAGAAATGCATTGTAAGTTAAAAACCTCTCCCGCAATTTCTCATTTCCGATCGAAACAAGTACTAATTTCCAGCATTTCGAGCAACATTTAATTTTCTTTCATTGTCAATATGCATTGTGGAAATATTGTTTAAATTCCGATGGGTCATGAAATTTAATTGTCAATTTCGCATTGCGTGAAATTTAGGTAAAAATTTGTGCTGGTCTACCACCATTGATCTATCACCGTTGATGATGATGGTGGTCCAACGGATGTGAATGTGGTGATAAAAGCAATACTACACTGATTAGTCCTCAAATTTGTCCTTGTAGAACATGTTCCAAATTTTGACAAAGAAAATGATAATATATATATATACACACACACACATCAATTATTATTTTTGTTATATTACTAAAACTTAGCAATCCAATAATTATTAATTCTTATTAACTACAATATCATAGAAGTTATTATACTAATGAATTGTGACTAGAACTAATTGAATTGAATAAGTATAACTTTAATGGTTTATATAGCATTCAGCTTTTTATTTTCTAGAATTAAAATTTAAAAATTTTAAATTTGAATATATTTGAATGTTTAAATTTAAACAATTTATTTCATTTTTAATCAATAATTTTAATATAAGTATTAAGTTATTTAATTCTTTAAATAAAAAATAAGTAAAAGTTAATACTTGTACTTTTATAAATATGAAATCAATAATAAAATCCTAAATTTTTTATGGCTTATATTTAAATGGGCTTATATTTAAATGAAAAATATAATATTCCATATATTAGCTCGAGGATATTTTGTTATTTTATTTATGAGGGGTAGTTTTGTTTTCTTCAAAAAATATATACCCATGTGTTAATTATTGCGTTATTCATCTCATATGAGTGTGTAGTAACTGCTTTATAAGATACAAGTATAAATATATGATTGGAGTATTAATTGAGGCATGAAGTGAATAGAAATGGACCAAGGATATTTTAGTAATTTGGGTATGATTACTATAGTAGTTTCAAAATTTGTACCGGTGAGTATCGTATGAAAGCTTGTAACATCTAGATAATTATGCCACAAATGGCGCTCAAATTGGATAAGTATTGAGAGAGTTATGACATTTTCTGACTAAATGGGCAAAATCGCAGCCCAATTTTGAAAGTAGTACCCCTGTAGTCAATTTGTTTTCTGGATGTTTTGAGATCGGTAGGATGGTTATAATGTGTAAAGTCCAACGCTGTAAACGGTACTTAATTGGATAAGAATGAAGGAGTTATAATGTTTTTTGTGAAAAAGCAAATGAAAAACGATTGAAAACGAACGAAAACGGAAATTGATGATGTGAAAGACTTCCAAAGGAGGGGCTAAACATTTCAATAATGAATTTGGGGTAGGAAACAAAACTCGTTATGAAGACAGATAGCGAAACAGAGATCAGAATGTGAAACGAGATAACAAATGATCGTTTTGCCCCCAAAGAGTAATATCTCAAAATGATAATTTTATCCCTGATGCTTATAAATAGGCTATGGGGGTTTATTTTAAAGAAAAAATTCATTTGGAAGGGAGAAAGGGGAGGGGAGAGAAGGAAAGAGAGAGAATATATTTTGGCTATAACTTCGCACACACACGTTAGATTGATGCACTGTTTGCACCATTGAACTCATGTCGACGAGAGAAATTAGCTTCTGATCATATAATGTCAGAAAAGTCACTAGAACAGTACCCAAAGCTCTACCGTAGTTTAAATAAAATTTTAGTTTTCTCCGCGATTCGACATCAAAAATCAAGAATTTTACCTTGTAAAAGTCGAATAAACTCCTGGTGAGTAGTTCTCACTATAAAAGCTATGTTTTTCATAAATTTAAGAGAAAGATATGGATTAGTTTATGAGTTGATTGATTTTGGTTGTTTAGCTTAAAATGATTGTTGTGATTGGTAACATCGTATTATTCTTAGAGTTGTGTTATTAGATGATTGTAATATTGGGTGTATTAGGTTCAAAATTTAGAGAAAAATTAGTTAGGAGTACTTTACATACCAAGTGTTCGATAAAATGTCTAAGTGACTATAAGTGTTGATTTATTATGAATGTGATGATTAGGAATGTTGCCAAGAAAAGTGCAATGGGTGATGAGATGAACGAATTATGAAAATTTATAGTGGATTGTATACAATTGTGTAAAATGTAAGAAGACATGGTGATTACATATCAAGTGTTTGACAAAATAACTAAAGGATGTGTTGATTGCTGTATTAATAACAAATGACTGAAAATGTTTTGTAGCATGAGTTGTGAGATCCCCAGACCATTGTTTTAGATGTAGTATGAATGATCGAGGCTAGTAAGGCCATTATAATTTTTGACATATGGAGTTGGATTTATACTATTATGAAATACAATAGTGATATCGGTTTAATTATGCTGATGATGACTTTTGTGAGTATAGCTGAAGAGCTAATATTTTAGTTATAGATATCGATTTTGGGCTTGTGTGTTGATATGATAGTTGATATATATTTTAACTTAATGGCCTTATGAGCCAATGAATGTGATTTCGGCCTTGTGAGCCGATGGCCTTGATTTAGTTTTGTGTGTTAATGGATTTACCTTATAGAATTGGATTTATATTAATCATGACTGACACAGGTATATGTGAAAAATGAGTGCAGTGTTTGTAGGGCTAATTTTGAAGCCCATAAGTTTCATCTCGAACATTTTGTTTTCTAACATGCTTGGAATCAAATGGATATGCGTTTGTCCTTTTTTCGCACTCTTGTTTTATTGACTCTATGGTTGTTATTGGAAAACTTACATTTTATTACATTTGGACATTATAAACTAGAATATGATCATAATGAGGAGGCGATGGTTAGAATTATTGCATGGTAATCGAGATGGTCCCTTATTTGTGGTAGACATAGGCAATGTTTGTGATTTTAACTTGGTAAGCCATTATAGTAGCTTCAGATCTTGTATGTTGATCTTAGTGATATTAGATTTCGTTTTAAGGTACATTACATTAACGTTGTCTTTGCTTAATAAGAGTGACAGCTTCCTCTCTTAGTAAAGAATAATAAGTAAGGTATTCTAAAATACTTGTATTTGATATTAAGAAAATAAAGTTGTCCTATACATGTGTATTGTCGGTAACGATTTGTGTGATATTTTGTTAGCTTGTTTTATAGTGTAGAATCTAGAGAGATATGGTTAAACAAGTGAATGGAACTCCTTATGTTTTTATTATTTCTTAGATGTTTAGAAAATCGTAATAATTTAAAAGGTTTTGAGAAAGTAGCATTGATTGTGTATTTCATGTGTTGAGAGTAGAATAATTATATTCTCTTTATTCTTTTAAATGTGATGTTTATAATTATGTTCATGATTAGAATTATGTGTATGGAAACAATGTGTTGTATTAACCTTTGGAAGTGTTGATGCAGTGTATAGGATTAAGGCTTGAAGAAGGCCTAATATAATTGTTAGGATATGTGTTCTCTTAGCATGATACGAGTAATAAAGCTTTATGCATTAGTTAAGGATGTGTATTAGCATGAAAGGAATACAAAAGCATTAAAAGTTAGTTCTCGAAAGAATGAAAATATAGTACAACTAACACAGGATTAAGAGACAGTTTAATATGTATATTGTTATGGATGATGTGAAAATATTCTATGAGATAAATGTTATGTATATGCTATGAGATTGTATGTATACAGAATTTTATGTGAGTGAAATTTTTTTTATGGTGCATTATTTTATTTTAATGATTATGGTTGCATGCATGTGCGTGTGCCATAGTATTGATCTATGGATCCAGATATGATTGTCTCTTTGCCCGATTCAGTACGTAGCCTTGAGTATAGACTATCCCTTTGTCCGGTTAAGTGCATAGCCTTGGTCATGGACCAGACATGATATGTGCATACCTTGCAGATTTTTTCCTCTGTCCAATCAAGTGTGTAGCCCTGGGTGTGGACTGTTCCTCTGTCCGATTAAGTGCGTAGTCCTGAACATAGACCAGAGATGATATGTGCATGACATATATATATACATGTGCATGACATTCAAATACAGACAAGATACATGCATTATATACAGATTCTTATGAGGTAATGTTTATAATGAATGAACTTACTTTGTTTCACAGAATCAATTATGATAATGTATACGCTCTTTATGTGTATGATAAATATATATAGATATGGATATATATACACACATATATGATGATAGGTATGTTTTACATGTATGCGTTCTAATTGTTTAAATTATGTTAATTATTTTATATGATAACCTCATGTATGTTTTGATCTACTCACTAAGTCTTTCCAAAGACTTACCCTCCCCCACTATACCTCAGTTTTGCAGGTACCTTAGCTATTATATGGAAGGCTGACAAACAGAGCAGGATCTCGGAGTGCAGTCACTAGGATTGGGTCCAGTCATGCATAGTTAGTCTATAAATAAGCAATGTAGCATATTTTGAATTTCATCGGCTCAGTAGTTATATAAACTTACTGATATGTGTTAATGAATTAGGTATGAATGTTTATGGACATTAAGTCCCATTTCCCAGTTAAAAGATTTAAGGTGCATTACAATAGTTGTGTGTCTATGTCTTATATGCATTTATGTAATCCATATAAAATGGATAGTGAAAGTCATTAATTTCAGTAAGAGGCTTAGGTGCTAGTCATAGTCTAGAGATTTCGGACTGTGACAAAAAATATGAAACACATATATACACACATATTTTTTATTGGTAACACTGTTATTTCATTATAATAAAGATTGATAATTAATGGTAGCTATTAGTTTGATTTAACTGCTTTCATTCTTCTCAAAGAAGACAATCTAAATACAATATTAGATTGATTTAATGGTGTATTGTAGTAAAATGAAGAACATAAGAAAAATTCTTAATAATTTTTTTTAAAAAAAAAGGAGAAACAAAGAAAAAAAATCTAACTTATTTTTCATGTATAAATTGATATGTGATCAAATTAAGTATTAGATACTTGAAGAAAAAATTAATTTTGTTGTATGTTAGGACATAAATCTTCAAATAGTATCAAAGCATGTGTAGGATTATGGCTATAGTGTTAATTTGCTTGTGTGTGGTTGAAATAAAAAAGGAACATACATGGATAAAAACTTAGCCAATTAGGATTTTTGGTAGAAAAGTATTTTTCATCAAGATCAGATGATTCATAATGAGATTATGAACTCTTAGATAAGTTGGTTACATATGTTTGGATGGTCTAATTAGACTAGTAGTTATTAAGATAAGATCTTGATAAATTGATAGATATTTTGCATGAGATGTGATTATGTTCATCAATTTGAAATCTTTTTGACGAAACAATGATTAAATGACGAAAAATTATTTAAATCCATGTGTTATTATTTTTGGCCATATTTGAATGTTAGTGAAAAATTGCTTTTTATTAAGGTAAAAAATATTTAATGGTGAGATTAACATATAAATAGATACTTAGTGATGAAAATTTTGATTCATGCTTTCATATTTTCGGCTATTTTGAGTTAGTGGCAAAAAATTATTTTTCATCTTAACTATATGTATTTAAATGTGTTAAACATATGAATGTATGAATCATTGATGCATTTAACATGTATATGCAATGAGATTTGCATATATGTGTATTTATAGATGAAAATTAAAACTTTGCACAAAAGGCTTTTATATCCATTTTTAGCATAATATGGTCAATGTTTAGCATATATGTATGCTAGTGCAATATTGATTGCATAGTATATCTATTTAAAGAGTTTGAATGCATATATATATATATATATGATTAAGTGTATGTATATATATTTGATGTGTATATATGAGTAACATTGCAAGTTGGTCAGGCTGTTACATGCTTAACCAATCCATATTATATCATATGATAATCTTGACATTCCAATAACAATGTCCCACTCATATTTTGAGTATATCTTAACAATCATGCAATGTATTGTCCATCCATAAGCTTTGTAACCTTATGAACAATGACATATTTAAAGTATAAAAATTTCATTTCCAACAGATTATACAAATTAAATAGAAAAAAAAATAACATTACTAAACATAATCCAGTATTTATACAATGTTTGAAAATAAAATAAAGTAAAATAATTACATATACAATATATTGACAATCCTAAAGGAATGAGCAAATGACAATCCTAATAAATGAAACTCATATCATCACTTGAATATAAAGAGAGATTCAACTTATAGTTTTTTTTCTTCAATTACAACTTTAGCTTTCTAATAATAATGAATTATGCTATAACTTGTTTGCTATGTCATTCATTTCCATGAAGACCAAAAAGCATTTATGCTTCTTTGTTATTTCTTTTAATCCTTGAGATGTGAATATACCCGAAATTTAAATATTTATTTTAATCTTTGAGTTTTTGAAAAATATTGTTCCGTTTATGTTATTGTTAGAGATATGCCCTAAAATCAATCGTGTGATATGGTTCAGGGTTATTATTTCTTTGTATATGAACTTTGTAATTATTTGTAAAAATATTTACATTTAATAAAATAGAATTTATTTATCTTGCATTGTGTTCAGTTGCTTATTCTTATATTTATTTTATTAATGCAAGATATGTTCCTATATATATATATGAAGTGAGTCGAGATTCTATCCATAAAGAGTTATGGATATGAGAGCAGAATCTTCGGTTTAAATATGTATAAAACTAGTTCCCGATTGAGGTAATGTCATCAGGGACAATGACATTGCATGATCGGCATGTTTTGTTGCTGCCAATGATTATTA
>JAVXUL010090330.1:0-22745 GCA_035590515.1 Trichilia minutiflora | reverse complement strand
CAGAGATTGATATTTATATGATTGGAAATCTTCCATTTTCTATATTCTATTTTATTTTTGATTAATGAGTTTGAAAACAGGTACTAATGCCTTGCGGGTTCTAGGAGTACATTCTAAGTGATATGATGTATTCTTGGGATTTGTGACGATTGCCACGTGATCGACTAGGGTCGGGGCGTGACACTTATTGCATAGCAGCATACCAATTTGCATCCTATAAAGCGTGTGTGATGGTTGTAGGTTCGACGGTAGTAGGAAGGGAATGAGTTACAGCTGAAAAAGAACGCTTTGGCTTAAAGATATTGTTTTGAGAACGTGTAATCATGGTATGGGTGCGGTTAAGTGGCTGCGGTTGATTGGTGTGAGTAGGTGAATTTGTTTCCTGGTTAGAAGAGGAATAGTAGATGGTTTCGGTTTGAATGGAATTAATGGGGATAGGTAAATTTGTTTCCTGGTTAGAAGAGGAATGGGAGATGGTTTTGGTTTGAATGGAACTAGGTGGTGGAGAGTGTGATGTGTTCGTTTGATTGTTAGTGATAGGTGAATTTGTTTCATGGCTGGGCGAGATGGGCTGAGTGGTAGTAGGAAATGAGGAAGAATTTGAGTTGGAGACAATTGTTCCTGTAGGACCAAAGTAAAATTTGATTGGTTGGAAGTCCTTATTTAGAATTCAATAGATTACTAACTATGGGACGTCAGGCGTGTGTTTTACTAGGACATGAAGACTTACCTTTTGGTGAAACAAGAAATAATTTTGGAAACGGTACTATAGGTGATATAAAGTAAATGGACCTTGATATTTGGACATGGATGAACATGGAAAAATTGACATAAGGAGAGAGAAATTTTTCCTGTTTTAGGTTTAGATATTTAAAAGCACTTTATTGAGTACAATACATAAGAAAATACAGAGTTGTGACCTTAGTTATCATTTATTTTCTACGTATGGCCGAAGCCAAGGGGTAACAGAGACATCCAAAAATTCCTAGAGAATTTATAAGGTAGTGTTAAAAAATGATTTACTTCTAAAAAAATTAATTTAATAAATTCACCACCTCCATCGGTATATACTGAAATTATTTTGATTTTAAATAATTATCAACTACTGATTCAAAATGATTGAAAGTAGTGTAAACATCTTACTTCTGTTTTAATGGATAGATCCAAACATATTATGTGTAATGATCAACAAAAACAACGTTTCATTGAAACCCATCAGAAGGATCAATGATCATAGGTGCAGGCAAGACCCACATGTCTGAGTAGATAAGTTTTCATTAACGTGTACTCGTTAATGGAAATTTATTCATGCAACTCACCAAGATAATAATTGACACTTAAAAATGTTAATGGGTCCAATTATAAGGTCAAGTTCAATAAGTTTAAGGCACAATTTCAGATTTATGTATAAGCATTTATTTTACAAGAACTTCAAGAAGTTTTGATGATCAAGTTTGAGAAAGAGCTTAAGAAGACGCCAAAGTGTGTGTGTCCATTGGAGACATCAAGTCAAGAGGGTTAACACTTAGTTGATTTTTACAAGCATAATTCTAATCAATGGGCTTGGGCTTATCTATCTTTAAAAAGGGCGCGTGGGCTTCTTTAATTATGTTTTGAACTTTGTCATGGGCTGATTTGTATTAAATATGCATGTGCCTCATTAAAAAGTCATGTGTATGACTTATTAGTAAAGAACCAAGCGTGTGAGCCTCCATTTAAAGCCCAATCCGCCCCTCCTTTTTCTTGTTTAGGGTTTGACATGTTAAAGGGTATTTAAACCTTTCTTTTATATGTGAACTTCAAATCTGATGTTTTAATAAAATTGGAGAGCATTCTTCAAGGGAGAATTCGGATTCTTGCTTGTTTTACCTTAAGGATTGATTCAACTTATCAAGTAAGTATTAACTTCTGGCGTTAATTCAATTTTTGCAAATCTTTATACTCTTTATTACCAATTCCTTGCTGTTTTGGGGGTGAAGAGTTCTTTTATATTGATTGAATTTAGGTTTGGGAACAATCTTTGAAACGGAGGTTATCTTAGACATTGATTCTAGGTTATTGCCGTATCACTCTCTAAACAGAGCATTTAGGATTGTTCTCCCTCATCTTCTAAAACCTAACTAAATTATGTACCTTATTTAGCCATATAAAACCTAACATTTTTATTTTTATTTTCTAAATATGCTTATTTTTTCATCAAAATATGTCACAACTTAAAAAAATTGGTATAACAAATTATCATTGTCGTCATCATTGCTGTTGTTATTATTATTATCTTATTTTATTTTAATTTATATTTATCAAGCTATTTTATTAATTTAAAGTATATGTTTGCTAGCATATAATACAAGTAACTATAATAAAATTCAAAATTTTATTATTTATTTAATATGCAAAATTATAAGAAGATAAAGGTAAAACATTAGTTTTTCGATTTTTTATTTAAAAAAACTTAATGCTTATATTAAAATTTAAGATAAAAAAGTAAATATAATTTTATTATTTGAACATTTAAATTTATTTAGAATTTAAAATTTTTAAACATTCAATTAAAAAAACAAATTCTTACCTAAATGTTTTTTCGTCTTTCTCTTCAAACACACAATAAAATTATAAGGAGAGAATCCAAAACACGAATATCATAATTAATTCGGATCTCTATTTGGAATGATCACTCTTTAATATTATAAAGGCATACTTAACAAACTTCATAAGAATTATATTAATTGAAGACACAAAAGCCGCAAACATGTAGCTGAATATTGGAAGACAAAAAGTTCATAGATCAAAACTTTGGATTTATCAGCTTCTATTTCTTATAGAAATGGTCAATATAACTCATGAAAATAAGGTCTTTACAAGTTAACGTATTGGGCGGTTCAGATATACATAGTAATTATGTTAAGTTAGGTCAAAATTGTAAAAAAAAAAGACCCAGCATACCCCATGAAGAGTGAGTCCAAGTGAACTGTGCTGTACCAAACCTACAAGTGTGCTAGGCTAATTTTAATAATAATTTATTATTATTATTTAATAATAATAATAATATTTAAACTAATTTTAAATCTGCGAGTGTGCTCACGGATTTAAACTAATTTTAATAATAATTTATTATTATTATTTAATAATATTATCGAGTCGAGTTTAGCACTGTTTACATCATAGGCCCGATTGGGCACTATTTATATCTTGGACTAAGCTTAGCACGACCTATCATAGACTCGGGCTTTAATCTCTTGATCTGGCACGGATCATTTAGTGGACTAAACTATGCCAGGCTTTCACTATTCATAGATCGAGTTGACAGTGCTCATATACCTGCCCTATCTATTCGTCATCTCTAATTTCGTATCAAGCAAACTTAAAAAAAAAAAATTACAAATAAAGCCATAAAAAAGGAGTACAGTAATTTTGTTTTAGTAATAAAATTAGTTCGTCTTAAGTTGAGTCAACATAATAAATTAATAATCTCGTTAATAATTATTTTAAATTTTTTTTAAAACTTAATAAATATACAAATTAATAATTAATTAAATATAAAAAATAAAAATTTATAACATTAATAAATAATTTATTTAATAACTTATATTTTTTTAATTCAATCTTATTAAAAATATGTTTATAAAGATAATTGCATATTTTTAACTAAACTCAATCTCATTCCTTTTTTTTTAATACACACACTACATTTAGTATTTATTTTTTATATTATAATAAAAACGTTAACTCTCTCTCTCTCTAGAGATAATTGTATTTTCTTTATATTTAAACCAAACTCAATCTCATTCTTATTTTTTATAAGACATATATATTATATTTATTATGTAATAAAATGTAAATAATTTAAAGTCTTAAGAGTTAAACTACTGATGTACTTTTGAGTTAAATTTTAAATCAGTCATTCATGATTTAAGCCTATTCAAATAATATTTTTCTAAAGATTAGTCGAACATCCCGATCGATTATAATCAGTCACTCATAATTTAAATTTGTTCAATTAGTATTTTTTCAAATATTAGTAAGATATCTTAATCAATTTTAATTTCTTAATCGTGATTTAAATTTGTTTAACTACTATCTTTTTTAAAATTAATTTGTTAAAATTTATTGATCAAAATAAATCTCAAATACTCCGGTTAAACCCTTCCCTCCCCCGCCCCCCAAAAAACAAAGGCTCTAAATATAATTCTATCACATGCTTCATTACCATCCTACCCGCTTCGACCTGTTTTGGTTTCCCGTCCAGTAACATGACCCGGCCCGACATTTCATAGTACAAAATTCGGTCATTCGCCCCGTCGTCTTCTTCCTTTCTAATGTCGAAGGCTTCAGCGTATACACTGAGCTAGACTGCCAGGGTATTGATTTCTGATCATCAGTCCTCAAATGCTGTTACTTTACCCCTTAAGGTTCTTTTCTTTTCTTTCTGTTTCTTTTCTATCTTTCATATTCTACTTCAACTATGTTCTTTTTCTTCTGTTATATTTCCTCACAGTTAATCTTTCTCTTCTCTATTTATTTTCTGTTTTAATAGAATTTTGTGTGAACCCATTTTGCATCTGACATTTTTTTCCTTAGAATGAAATTTACATATAATTTTTTGTAGACAAATATATTACGTACCAATCTATATTTCAAAATGAGCCCTAAAAGATACTTATTTTTCGTTTATATGTGTATTTATCTTTGAATTTCTGTTATGAAAATAACCCTTTTTATTCTATCTTTAGTTTTCCATTGAAGAAACATTGCAAACAAGTTTTATTGAATTGTGGGACTTAATCAAATTGCTAGTTTAAGCTAATATTAGTGTAAATTTTTCCACATCTTGCAATGATGAAAATTTGAAAAACTGAATAATTTATTAGTGACTAATAATTTTTTAAGTATTAATTATTGCAAAGTAATTGTTTGTAATTGGGCATTGGGTTGCCATTACCTTCACAGCCGAAGTTAA
The DNA here is from genome assembly GCA_035590515.1 of Trichilia minutiflora. NCBI lineage: Eukaryota > Viridiplantae > Streptophyta > Magnoliopsida > Sapindales > Meliaceae > Trichilia > Trichilia minutiflora. The sequence goes on along the minus strand of JAVXUL010090330.1, from coordinate 17,788 downwards.
ATTATGCTTTATTGTTGAGAATTTCAACACATTTATCTGTGCAATCCATGGCTCCAGTTTTGTTGGCGGAATAAGAAAAATACTTTTTGGAAGAAAAACAGTTTCAATGCTTACAGTATATAAGATATATGGATATGTGGATCTGTATAGAGTTATTTACCTCCTTCCACTATTATCTTTCTCTACTAGATAGGCTTGTCGTCACACATGGTCAGAATTTTCTGTCTGCTTCTAGCTTGAGTTCAGCTGCGACTTAATTACAGTCAGGGGTTTTCGTTTGTGTTCACCAATGATGGATCTGACATGGCTGAGCACCATTTTAGTTGGAGCAGGCTGCCTTGCCTTAGGATATTGCATTGGGAAACGCTGTCCTGCTGGTATTTTTGTTTTGTTTAGAAAAGTTAAAAGTGCTGCAATTGCCAATGAAGAAATGAAGATTAAGGGCAAGGAACACCTTGAGATTGAAAAGCTGGCCGATATTCTAGATGACTTTAAAATGGTATAATGTCTCTCTCTCTCTCAATTGACATGGATGAGCTCCATTTTATAATTTGCCCTTTGTTATTATTATTGATAAAAAGAAAAAAAAAAAGCAGATTGTATAAGTAGAAAGGATTGAAGCTTTCCACTTTATTTGTCTGCAGGTTTTGGTTGTTAGAAATGATCTTAAGATGGGTAAAGGGAAAATTGCTGCCCAGTGCAGGTATTTGTTGTTTCCCGTCTCAAAATTCATTTTTGTATTTCATTTTGGCTTTCCTTTTACAAGTTTGGTACAGATTAATATCTCAAATTATTTAGTATGGCTGTTTGATTTGAGTTGGATATATGATCGTTGACTAGTGGAAAATAGATTGTTAGCCGTTATGTCACAGTGCGAATGAGTGATTTTAGATGACTGTTTCTGTGGCTAGGAAATGCCAAATGGGACTCTGATTACTAGTAGTTAAATCATAATAATGGATTATTTTGGGTAAAATAGACCAAAACTTTTGTGGGTAGATGATGCTGAAATGGCTGAATTATTCTTGGTTGGCAAAACTTTAAGTGAAGAATGATACAGATTTGTGTGTGGAGTTGGACATGAGGTGTAGAAGGTGCTTTGATTGGAAGCTTTGGTCTTTAATTGCTTCAAAGTCAATCTTGAAGTTGGTTAACATTGAGGGTGTCTTAGCTTTGTATTTCTGGGGCTTCTACACTTTCTGTTTAGTTTTAGTGTTTGTCTTCCTCCTGTGAGTACATATTACCTCGGCTTGGTCGGTGTTTGTCACTGCATTTTGACTAACTTCTCTTCTTTTATTTTGGCTTCAATTTTAATTTAAAGCCTGCTTGTAACATGAGAAGCATATTCTGTATCTACAACTAGTACTTTCGTCAATTGTTGCCGGAGGAAACACTGCTGTTCTAAGCTCGCAGAAAATTACTTCTTTTGACAGTTCTACAACCTTTGCTTGTTTCAACTTTCCAAATACCTTTTGTGGTTTTCTAAATAGTTCTATTAGCACTTCAGCTGGGGACGTGTTACCGAAGAATAGAAAACTCAATGGGTTAGTTAGCAGTCTCTCTCCAAAACAAAGTTTCAAAATGACATGAATTCTTGCATGCTAACTCAATGGGTTAGTTAGGCCTTTGAGCAATCTTATCACCCATGCTTTTATCCTAGTTCTGCTTTCAAGAAGTAGAACCCGAACTCCTTTGTGAATATTTGCTTGTACTCTTTTGTTTGAGCTATCTCTTTACCTTCTTTGCCATGTGCACCATGTTCTCTAGTTCCACATAGTGCTACAACTCTACTATATTGGCAATATCCCAATTCAATCCACTCATAAACCTAACCATAATGTCTTCCTATCCTCCTCTATATTAGCTCTAATCATAACGATCTCTATCTCCTTGTGATAATCTTTCACATTTTTAGATTTTTGAGCGAGGCTTTGAAGCCTATGATACAGGTCTTTATAGTAGTGATTAGGAATATTATAGATATCATATCATCCTAAGTCTCAATTGGAGACTCTTTATTTCTACACCTACTTAACAACAACTAATCTCAGCAAACAATAGTATAATCGGTGAATTCAACTGTTGTTAACTTCACCTTCTTTTCCTCAGAATAGTCGTGACAGTTTAATATGCGTTCTACTTTCTGTTCCCATTCAAGATATACATTTCGGTCATTTTTACCTTGAAAAGATGGAATTTGTGTTTTAATGCTTCTCAAGTTGCTATCGACATTATTTCGACTCCTTTGCTCCCTTTTAGGCCACCTATAATCCTTATTGCCCTAGATGCAGTACTGCCCCTATCAACTCCTTATTATCAAAATCATCATCCCAATCATCATCTAACTCATCTTTGTGTATGGGAATAACACTTGGAGGATTTGCTCATCTATTTACCTTTCTTTCATTGGGTTCATCCCTTCTTGTATTGGGCTGACCCCTCCTCTCCCTAATCTCAGTTTCATGTCTATACAAACTTTCTTGAGCATCTCCTAACACCGTGTTCAACCTCTCAAATTATTGGAACATAGCTTGTATAGTATAAGTATTGTCTATTGTGTGGTCTTGCTTCTTACATCCTCTATTAGAATTCTCACTATTATTACCACCTCTATTTCACATTATTAGAAACTTGCAAAAGAATATTAATAACCTTGCAACACTCTTTCATGTGTTTGCACTCAAGTAATAACGCTCAATTCCCTTGTGTTTCACACAAATTCAGGCTTTTACCCTCTTTTGCAGTTGCCTTTTACCTTTCTTGAATTTCTCTTATCGTTTTTCAATTAACTCAGCTCAAACAGATCAAAAGAAATCCAAATTGCAGCAATTCACTCAAGAAACGAGAAAGAAAGAAAAAAAGAAAAGAAAACAAGAAACAACACAAGGAACATAAAAAAGAAACTAAAATTTAGAAGAAAGTCAAAGAATTAAAAGGACACCCCGTTTTTCAAGTGTGAGATATTGGCCTAGAGTCTCGAATTTCTCTCTCTCTCTCTCTCTCTCTTTTTTTTTTAAAATAATGATCAACAAACAAAAATAGTGAGTAATTTAACTTACTAGACAGAAATGAAAGCAATTGGTTGTCTATTTATGTTGTAGCTGAAATGTGCAGCAAGCTTTTTTTTTTTTTTTTTTAATTGATTTTTTCCAACTTCTATTCCAACAATTGTACATAAAAATCGATCAAATTTAAACAAGGGTTCAACAAGAACAAAACAATTTGCAACTATGGGAAAAAGTATTGAAATTTGCGATGACAAAGAGAAAACTAGGTCTGATTGTGAATTAACGAATTTTTGAATCAATAGAACAACAAAACAACATTAAAGATAGATTAAAACCTGATTTAAGCCAAAATTTTGATACCAAATGATGAGGAACCCCAAGCTTGAAGACGGGAAAACCCCAAATTAGATTTGATATCTCAAACCCTAATTACTCAATTAGAATTCAGCTAGATGAAATTCAGTATCTCGACCCATTATTCAACTAGGAATATGAATAAAGATATTTGGGTAAAAGTGAATGAATACCATAATTAAAAATCAATTGGTAAGTTCAAGAAAGAGTCCTTTGAAGAACACTAGGAGCAATTCAGCTCTCCAAAATGTTTCATTAACCAAAAAAGCCCCCACAATGGGAGTAAACAAGTTTATGTATAACAAAATTTAACCCTAATCTATGATGGACTTGATAAATAGAAAAATTCCTAATCCAAAAAGTTTATGGAAAATAGGCCAAAGTATGGGCTTACTTATCTAAAACCCAACTTTAAATTATAATCCAACTTCAAATATAAATATTTAAAATAACTAAACCTAAATATAGCAATTAGGCTTAACTAACTTAGTGGCTCTTGAGCTTGAGCTTCACATGTTTGAATGTGTTAAAGTAACTTTGGATCTTCCTTCACGCCCATATAATTGGCAGGTATGCCTATATTGGCCCCAAATACCTTCCTGACCAATCTTTGCAAGGCTTCCTTGTTCTTCTTAGCCTTAACTCTTGTAATCAGTCCACTTGTAAGTTGGATATCATTATGTTGTGCAACTTGAACTTGATGGTTTGCATCAACTATAGTGAACATTACTATTGGGATTGATTCCAGCCAGCCTTGCTCACTAGTCCCAGTAGGAGATGAGTTGCCATGGGAGATCAACCTTTTAATCAATCAAATTAAAATCTTTGTAGCTTAGAAGACGCTACTATTTGTATAATTGTTTCCAATGACGATCCTAATGTGTAGCTAGAGCTATTGAGAAAAAAATTTACCATCCTCACTGACTAGGTGCTATTTCTCTTGATTTTTTTGCGGAAGAAAAGGTTGTGTGCATGCTGTTTTAGATGATACATTGATGTTGATGATCATTAATTGTTCTATTATTTATATTATTTCAATATTAAACTGCAATTTTGTTTTGATTTATGATCCAATCTTTGCTTTTGCTCGACAGTCATGCAACTTTAGGTCTCTATAAGAAGCTCCTACGTCGGGCGCCAAAAGCTTTAAACAGGTACAGATGCACACTTAACTGGTTTTATGGTACATGTAGTTAACATAGGCATTTTGTTTTCTCACTCTTGCTCTCTTCTTTATCAATATGAAGGTGGGAGATGGGTGCTCAACCAAAGGTGGTGGTGAAAATTGAAAGTGAGGAAGATATGCTGGTTTTGCAAGTTAGTATAGCTTAGAAGTTCTGGTGCACCTTCTGATTGTTCTCTGGTTTTACTTTTCTGTCCAAGGCACTTTGATGTCTTCAATTTTAGCTCGTTGTAGTGTCAGCTATTTCTATTTTATCTGTCTGAACTTTGAACTTTTAACAAAATTCTTTTCAACTTGAACAGGAGAGGGCAAAATCACTTAAACTGCCTACTCATATTACAGTTGATGCAGGGAGAACACAGATTGCACCAAGTGAGTTGCAGGTTTTTTGTTTGTTTGGTTGAGATTGATAATGGTTTTAGTAGGCAATTAATTTTCATGTGAACCATGTATTTTGAGAATTCTCTTTTGCACAGTTGTGTGTGTAACAAAGACTTGGGTTAAATTATTTTTCCTTTACTCTGGGCCACTAAATGGACCACAATCTATCTGAGTGTCTGGTGTAAGCTAAAAGTATTATTTAATACACTGGTTTTGTGATATTTAATTATGCTATTCAAGCCATAATTACAAAAGTGCTCACTGTAGAAACAGTGGTAGGAGGTCTGGACATAAGAAGGGGAAAGTAGTTGAAAGTGGAATGAGAATTTTGGTATAACAAGGCAACTTTGTTACTATCCCTGAGGCTTGTCTTAATATTGTTTCGAACTTAGCCTTCAATAGGTTACAGTTATCAACAATGTTATTTTGATTTTCTCTCTACTTTACTATTTTATTTTTTCTATCTTATCTCTCCCCTCATTATTTATTTTTTTTTTTTTCTTGTTCTTTTTCTGTTCATCTTTCTCCTTTTCTCTCAATTGCTTGTCAATATTTTTCTCAAAACCTTATCAAAGTATTCTACAAAATTAATTTCTAACATCAAAAAATTGGAACTAACGTTTATATTTACACATCAACAATAGCTTCATGAATTGGTTGAAACCCAGAAAGAGCTGTGTCAATGCCAAAAATGCAGCAGTCATGGGCGGTCATGCCTCATGAGCCTCAGCCTTGTGAGGCCGCGTGTGGCTTTTGCAGTATACTTGCCAGATTGCAGTGTGGCTTTTCCTGGAGTCTTTGTGAGTTTCCATGTGGTTGTGCTATTCACTGTGCAGCGGATGATAGTGGGTGGAGAGGATTGGTGGTGGAAAGGGAGAAAAAGTGAAAAACGAAGTGAAGAAAAAAATAAATGAGAGATTTGAGAAAATTTATTTTATAATTGATTAAAAATTTTAAGTACTTCTATTTGTAATTAGTTGAAAAATTGATTTATTAATTTTATTGATGGCGAGGGCATTGCAGGCTGATTCTGAGCTTGTGGGCATCGCCAATAAAAAGTATTTCACATTTGGTTAAGAATGTTATTGGTTGCTTTATGCGCTGAGCCTTTTGTATGTTGCCTCTGTTCGAAAGTGGAAAAACTGATGGGCTTGTGTTTCCCAATGTTAAACAAAAGCTGTTGAAGCCATATCTGCAGAAGTGCTATTTGCATTTTCTCACTCATGCATTGAGTTCACATTTTCTCATTTATGCATTGAGTTCAAGTTAGCTTTTGATGAAACCTACTAATTTTCTGTATCGTGCTTTTTTCCAGATTCAAGGACAGTGATGGCTATTCTCGGTAAGATCATATTTTGAGTGGAGGTTTTATTATTTTTTTTATGGAGATCTATGCATTTCATTTTGCTGCAGTTTCACTGAATTTGGTTTTTTCTCACATTTGGTATATGTAGGACCTGTAGAAGTGGTGGATGATGTAACAGGGGGACTGAAACTTTTATAGTGATGTTGGGAAAGTAATATCAGTTACCTCTTTACCAGATCAGATCAGATCAATCTATTCTCTTCTCGCTCGGACGCTTGGAAATTCTTTTCCATTCATTCCTTTCAACTTTTGATATTGTTACGATGATGATGAAAAAATTATGCAATTAGCACGATTGAATTCTATCTTGGGATCTTTTTGTTGCAAATACAATATTTTCTTTTCGGAAAAGAGCGCAAATCCAATATTAATGTGAACAAGATTTCAATTTTCAGATAAAAAGTGTCACAGAGTTGGTAGTTTTTTAATTCCAAATTATTTTTGGTTGTTTCCATGGTTTCGTTGCTATATGGTTCCTCTCGAAAAATACTGAATGGCATTATCATTAAACAAATGTATAACATTTCAATAATAAGCTATCTTTGTAATTAGTTAGAATATTGTAATTAAAATAGTAATTCTAGTTATAGAAGAAAGTTCAGTTGATATATTCTAGAGTTATTGTAGATACTACGTGGATTTCCCAAGATTTTTCTCTTTGAAAAATATGAACTCACAAAGAATAAAATTTAATAAATTTTCATTTACCGATTTTCTATTTTATGGAAGTGAACGTTGTTCTATATTGATTCAAACCTAACTCATAATCCATATTGTCTTTATCACCTATTCAATTTAAGCACATCCTTAAGTATTAACAATTCATTTCTATCGAAAAAGAGTAAATGACGTGGAAACGTATTTAAATAAAAAATTGATCGAACAATAAAATTTCAAGTTTAGAATTCCCTAAAAAATCCAAAAAATCTAGAATTTGAGAAAAATTCGAATTAATTAAGTCAAAAGTTACAAACCTCAAGATTAGTATTCTTTTTATATTAATAAATTATTGATAAATTCAATTATAATAATATTTACAAATTTAATTTATAAGTAACATGAAATAAGGGCAAAACAAACAAATATATCAACAATTCGGTTAAACGAATCAAATATAATTTGTTTAACCAAGTTTAAAGACCTTTTAAAGAAATTTTCTCAAAGAAATTTAATTAAATAAATTGAAAGATTGGTTTGATCGAAATTTTTGGGGTTCTCTAGACACTTTTTGAATGAAAATTGATTGAATAAATCGAGAAATTGGTTCAGCCGAATTTTCTCCTATTCCCTGAACAATTTGTGAATATAATTTGATTGCATGAACATACAATTCGTTCAACTAATTTATTCACTCTTCACTGCCAATAGCATTTACTTCTCTTACTGATGTCTATGATTGAATTACGTCTACGTCATTCTCTCCTACTTGTAAAAGATTCAACTCTAAGTCCATTGATCCATTCAAAGAATAGGAATAAAGGTCTGAAATGTTAATTTCTTTGTGAACTTGACAAATCCACAACATAAGTATTGTCGTTGATCTTCTTTGTGACTTTTTGTTGTATTGACTCACCAAAACCTGCTTTCTATAAAGGAATACCATGACTTCGTCCTTTACCTCAAAATCTTCTTGCACTGACGTTTGCTCGCTTGGACTTTGTATTTGGTGTTAAAGGAGCCAAGTCGTTGTCACACCTTTGCTTGCACGGTTTGTACTTGATTCGCCAAGTTTTGGGTTATTATGCTCTTTATGGATGTGTTGAGTAGTGCTAGGAGGTCTAGAGAATAGTTGAGCTTACTTTGGTACACTATATACGATAGTGCTTATTTGATGGCTGTGTGAGTGGTTTTATTATATGCAAACTCATCTTGCGCCAATGTTACATCCTATTACTTTGGTCTGTCTCAAAAAATACTTTTGAGGATATTTTTAAGAGTCTAATTGACTACCTTTGTTTCGTCGTCTGTCTTAAGATGTGTATTATACTATAAGACCAATCTAAACTTGTACTATAGACTTTTCCAAAATTTGCATAAAAAACAAGTGTCACGGTTGGAAGTAATGGTCTTTGAAATCCCGTGCAAGCAAACTATATTGACAAAGAACAACTGTGCCATATAAGATCCATCCAATGTCCTTTTATACAGTATGAAATGTGTTATCTTGAAGAATCTATTAACTGCAACAAAAATCGAGTTAACACCAAATTGGCTTTGCAAATCAAGGATAAAGTCCATCATTAAATCCTCTTATATGTTTTGTAGTATTGGAAGAGGAATGTAGAGCCTCATATTATGCACCACACCCTTGGCCGTGCACCACACCCTTGGCCGTCTGACACACATCTCGCTTTACCTTTATCTAATACCTCTCAATCAGAACTGTTACAGTCTTGTTATATGTTTGGCTAGACCCCCTCCTTACAAATCTCATATGAGTTTCTCCTTTAAGGATGAATTCAGGATGTATAGTTGGTTGCCTTTCATTAAAAACCTTTTGAAGAGGTAGTATTTCTCAACCACACATTTACCTCACATTCAAACCCAAACCCTTTTAAAGTCATCATCTTTAGGATACAACATTTTCAAACACTCAAATCCCATCACCTGATTATGTAAGGTAGTAATAATGGTCACGTGTTGCTTAATGAATATGCTATCCTATTAACAACTCTTGTCTTGTGTATTAACTTAAATAAAAATTTGTGAAAGTAAGTATACCATCTGGCATACATACTACTACTTATCCGCTATTCAAATACTTTAAAGACTCATGGTCGAAGTAGAGAATAAACTCATTACCCTACCAAGTAGTGCTCTTATGTCTTTAAGGCTCAAATCACGAAGTAAAACTCTTTGTTATAAATCGATCATTTCTTGCGTACCTCACTTAATTTCTCGTTGAAGATGCCATGGGTCTTCTCTCTTATGATAATGTAGTTGCTATGCTAATCTTGCTAGCATCGTACTCCACGTCAAACAGTTTATCAAAGTCTAGAAAGGCCAACACTAGGATTGTACACAACTTCTCTTTGATAGTTACAAACATCTCATCGGCTTCTACACCCCAATTAAAACCTCCTTCTTCAAGAACTCGGTGATCGGAGCCATAATAATGCTAAAATCCTGGATGAAGCACTTATAGAATATGGCTAACCTATAAACCCCACTTTACAAATATACAACTATTTTGATCATTTTGTCACTCAAGGGCATTTTTGTTATTTTATATAATATTGTTTGGGTATTATTATTGGCTAATTAACTCTATATTATTGTTTAATAAGTAAAATGAGAAGATTTTGAGAAAAATAAATGAAATTAGTTGACTTTAGAAAGAATTTCTTTGAGGTATAAATTGACACTAGAATTTCAAAATTAAATTTCTGTTGATTGAAAAATCCAATCAACAAATGGATTTTTACTTCTTAAAATAGACAAACAGATGATCATATAAAAAGAAACGAAAGTGAATTCCAACTTTGAATTCGAAAGAAAATAGTGGAAGGCAAAACTCGAACTTTATACCGATTTGTGTTCTAACTTCAAAACTGAAGCTAAATTTGAGAATTCTTCATGGATTTTCGATTTTGGGCCTTCTTGAGACTTCGTTTCTTCTTCTCTTCCAGGGATACTTCAATATTTTCATGATTCCTAAAGATTAATTTACTTAGAACCCAGAATGAAGAAAGGAAAGAAGAAGAGATAGGCATGAGAGAGGTGTACGAGCACTAACACTTGCAGATAGGTTTTATGCTCGGATACTGGCCCTCATTTGATGCTCATAACTTTAGTGGACTTCGTCCCTCTTATCCTTCTAATCCATCTGTATGTACTGTGCTTTTTTCTAATTCTAACCATTTTCTTAATTTTTCATATTGGACTCTTTGGATTATTACAAAGAGAGCAAAATATCATGCCAATGATCTTGATAAGATTTTCTAGAGTTTTGAGTAATGAAGTTTATTGCTTTATAGGATCATTTTAATATTATTTTAGATTAGTTTTTGAGTATTAGCTAGGTATATTTGTGGAGTCTAATTCAGAGTTAAAAGAATGGAGAAATTAAAAGCTGTTGATGGTAATTTGAGGCCCATACAGTGTATTTTTGCTAAGTTAACAGTGTGACCCCCACCAGTTTTAATGAGAGCTGTCCTATGATTCTTGGAAACTACCACCCTAACCCTATAAAATAATCATCAACCCCCCCCCCCCCCCAAAAAAAAATAAATAAATAAATAAATAAAAAAAGAACTACGAGTGACTTGATCCCCCACTAGAAGAAAGGGAAAAAAAACTAGGAGAAGAAGAAGAAGAAGGAGAAAAGAGAGGGTACGTAGGTAACTTGGGAGCCACCCAAGTTCAGTTACAAACACCACTCCACCACTATGACCTGCTCTTTGTTTGGTGTAAGGAAGTCACCGGATATTTTTTGCACCAATAGAAGCAAATTATATTGGCAACTTGTTCTACCATAAATAATTGTAACATTGGTGTGACTATTAGCTCATAATACTATATTTCCTGCTATGTTTGAAAATGAAAACAGAATGTGCTATTCTAAGAATCTGGTAATGGTGAATAATTTTATGTTGTCAAGGTGGGATTGAGACATAAAGATTAATAATAGAATTTGGAATTTGGTTAAGGATAATAGTTTGATAGGGATTCTATTTCAGTGTTAAGTTATGATGCATTTGTCTTCCAAGGATATTAATGTCTTATACTACTTAACAAAATTTTGGGGAGCAATTTTTATACTGGTGGGTTCATCTTGGTATAATTCAAAATACAAGTTTAATAGTTTTGCATGTGTGGGTAAGATGACATTTTTCAGTGTGAGCCCCATGTCTAAGTCCTAAGGGCAATATGATAATTTTTTATTTTTTTATACATATAATTATGCCCATCATGTACATAATTGATAGTACATCGCGTTTCTATAATTATTTTGAGGATTTAGGTTGGTTAAAGTTGAGTTTCGAAGTCATAAATATAAGGATATCAACGTAATTAAAAGATAGTAGGATTCCAATGATATTTTTCAAATTTGGGGAGGATTTAAATAAAATTTTGCTATTTTACCTGGTTCGATCGATCGAATAGGGTGATTTGTTTGACTGATATTTTGACGATTCCCTGAAAAATTTTTTACCTAAGATTCGTTCTAACAAATAGGAGATTCGTTTGATCGAAGTAGTTAATTCATTTGAATAAGTAAAGATCCGTTCGAACGACAAATTGGAAGCTCCCTGGCTTTTCGAGCTGTCAAAGAATTTGTTCGAATGAGTTTCGATTCGTCCGATCAAATTCATTATTTCAATTGAACGAACCCCTCGATTTGTTCAATCGAATCGATGAAAAATCCTACGAAATGATCAATTTGCTCCTATCCAAAAACTTCTTTATAATTTTCGAGGGCAAAATAATAATTTCACCCTCTTATTATAAATAGGGGACTAAAGCCCCTCTTCCCCACCATTTCTCTCATTTTCTCTCCCTCTCTATTTTCTCTCATGTTCTCTCCTCTGTCCTCCACAAACCCAACACCTCATTTTTGTTTTTCTTTAATTTCTCATTGATTTCTCACCACATTCTCCATTTCTAACTTCCTATAAGCTTTAATTTGGTGAAAGAAGTGCAGAAATCGCAAGGGAGAAGCTAGGGTTTTGGGATCCATTTCGGGGGTTTCTAAGTTTCAAGCAAAATTGAAGCAAACCAACGGTACTACAAAGTAAATGGCATCATTTCTAACCCGACTATAACTTCCATTTTGTATTTTATTAAATCTTTGAAAAATGAGTTTTACTACTCATCAATGGGATTTTTGTTAATTTTATTGCATGCATTTAGGTTATTATGCATTATTTATGTTGTAAAGAGGTTAAGTGAATCATTAGGTAGCTAAAAATATAAATTTGGAAAATGTAATTAGGTAGAAACAGTGTTCAAGTTATTATTTCGATGAAAAAGTGGGGTCTATATGTTAAACTCGTGAAACTGAATCAAAATGTGTTAGGTTAGCTCAAATATGAGTTCGTAGTGATAGAAAATAGATAATTGGGTGAGTAACGAAGGTTTTAGCCGATTTCACATATTAGTTGAAGTTAGAAATCCGAAATAAAATGTATTGCATGGATGCAAATCTCATTCATACTTTAGAGATGTGTTTTAATATGTTTTTTGCATATGTGTTTAGGCGAAGATAAGCGAACGAGGAACCCGTGTGAAGTATTAAGAATTGAGAAAAATTAGGGAGTGTATACCCTCCCTAGATTGTAAGTGGACAAATTTTATATCTTTATCGCTTTAATACAAATTTTGGTTATTCTTAATTATTTGCAAATGTTAATAAGGATAATTTTATATGTTTTATGCTTTTGATTCATATGCTTGCTTATGTATATGTACATGATTTGAAATGGAAATGCATTTGTATTGAAAAAGGGCTAGGAAACTAGATTGATTTATATTTAATGAATATTTTGATGCTCATGCTTATGTTTTCTTGCAGATTTATTGGAAATGTATGAATATATGGATATATATATTAATATTGGTGATAACGGCTATGAGGGTCGAATTTTGTTACTATAGCTATAGGGAGGTAGCCTAGGGCGACCTGAGGAGAGGCCGTCTAGGTGAATGAAGGTGCAAGGGTGAGAGATGGTATAAGGTGTGATATTGATGAGTTATTGAGATTTGATTTGACCATTTGTGTATCTCATCAGATTAGTCACGGATATCATTATATGACTACTTAAGCCAACGTCAGTGGTGGGCCTGTTTTCTTAATAAAAACATGCATACTTTTATTATTTATATTTTAAATTAAACTTTTATAAAGCTTTATAGTTTTTACCTGCATACAAAACCTACTGACAGTTTCAGGATTACCTAGGATCAAGGTAATCTCCGAGAAATGGAGCTAGCCTAATGAATATATATATATATATGTTTTATGCTTTTAACTAAATCAATTATTTTACCTCAAATCATTTTTAAATGATTTTTGAACCATACCTTTGTATTTCAAAAGAATGCTTTATTTTATAAATTTTATATTAAGTGGTATTTATTTATTTTAATCCTTAGTTCACTCACGGAGTATACTCCTGTATACTTACCCCTCCTCACCTTTCTGTTTTAAGTTTAGAAAGCTAGCTGAGCACGTCTATTGGTGATGATCCCTCCAGGTTTTGAGGGCACTAGGTATACCTCTAATCTGACTCACTTAAAAGAATTTGAAGTCCACTGGGAATGTTCATTTGATTTGATTTCATTTTATTTTGTTATTTTGAAATATACAAATTGTAAAAGGATTTGTAAACTATATTATTTTTATTTCTATTTGATTTGATTATGCATTTAGTTACTTTAATGGATGATTTATGAAATGTTTTGATTATTTAGAAGTGTTTGTGGATTAATCAAGAAACTTTAAGATGTTTGGGTAACTTGGATGAAAATATATGAAAGTGTTTTCATATTTGTTTTTGAAACAAGATTTTAACGGCCTTTCAGGCTCTCAAGATGTATTCAAGGGATTGTTTACAAACACGAATGGTTTCTAGGGCATACGCTAACAATCTCCCACTTGCACTAGAGCCATTCGCTATGGTATCGTATACCCATCTTTTAAAGATGCAGGTCCAGCTATTTCAGTGTCATCACTCTAGTTAATGGGTTAGTAACAAATTACTGATATTATTTTCGGTATTAATGTCTTTCTAACTCTAACGAGTTGTCTAAAAATGTGATACTTGCATTGAATATGCTTAGACTTTTTGTGTGCCCTATATTCCTTAGCCTGTATAATAGATCCAGTATTGTCATAAAATATGGTTATCAAATAACTCATATTAGGAACAACACCAAGTTGAGATACGAACTTTCGCATCCAAACAGTCTCTTTTGCTGCTTTAGAAATGGCAATATATTCAGCTACTGTAGTGGAGTCTACTGTGGTAGTTTATATAAAATATTTTTAGCTCACAGCCTTTCTATTTGATACAAAAACAAAACTGGATGTAAAATTTTTATCATCTAAGTCAGATTGGACATTAGAGTCTGAGTTTCCCTGTATACTCAAATCTTGAGATCCATAAGACAAAATTAGATCTTTAGTGCTCATAAGTACTTAAGGATTGTTTTAACGGTAGACCAATGCTTTTTATCAGGATTAACCTGATATCTACTTGTAACACTTATAGTAAACGCAATATCAGGTCGTGTACATAGCATGACATACATCAAGCTACTAATAGCTAATGCATAGGATACACCACACATCCATTATGCCTTTTCATAAGTCTTTGGACCCATATCTTTAGAAAGATTAAGACCATGATGAAAAGATAAGAGACCTCTCTCAGAGTTCTCTATACTGAACTTTTTCAGTATTTTTTCTATGTACATCCTTTGGGATAATCATATTACTCTTTTTGCTGTATCTTTATGATGTGAATACCTAAAACATAGGTCACTTCTCTAAAGTATTTCATTTTGAAGGTTATGGATAACCAGATCTTAACCTAAATCATCATGCCAATATCATTGTCCAAGAGCAATATGTCATCCATATACAATATGAAGAATATAATGGCATATTCTTTAACCTATTTATAAATGCAAGGTTCATCTAGGTTCTGCTCAAATCTATACGATATGATCACATCATCAAATCATTTAGTCCAACTACAGAAAGTTTGCTTTGGTCCATAAGTAAATCGATACAACTAACATACCTTATTTCTATCTATAGTAAACTCGAAACCAACAGGTTGCTGCATATAAATATTTTTCTCAAGATACCCGTTGAGGAATGTAGTTTTCATATCCATATGTCAGATCTCTAAATCATGGCATGCTGCTATGGCTAGGATGCTACGGATGGATTTAATCATAGCCATAGCCGAGAAGGTATCCTCATAATCCAACACTTGTTTCTGAGTATACCTGTTCGCAACAATCCATGCTTTATAGGTCTTAACCTCACCATACTTATCTATCTTTCTGTTGTAAATCCACTTAAAACTAATAAGAATAATTCCTTCTGGTGGATCAACAAGTGTCTAGACTTTATTGGTGTATATGGGTATAGCCTCTAGCCATCTACCTGAATCTTTATCCAGGAAAACTTCCTTATAGCTTTTAGGATAATCAGAATAAATTGCCTCTCTCACTAAGTAAGAGTCAAACTTCTGCTCATGGAACAGACTATATTGCTCCGGAGGATGCAATATTCTAGAATATCGACATATTGGAATTTGAACAATAATTGAGGTCTACTGACTGGACGATCCAGCTATAATATCATCGAACTGAACTTCTAAGGACCCTTTCTTAAGATTAATAAGTCTACCTGCACCACCTTCTTGTAAAAACTCTTCTTCTAAGAAGTGTGTATTTTTACTGATCACAATAGGGTAATCAGTATGAAAGTACAAATAATATCCTAAACTAACTTTAATATATCCGATGAACCTACCCTTCTCAGATTTGACATTCAGTTTATCAGGGTTATTGGGTTAACTAGCTTAATATAAGTTGGACATCCCCCAAAGTCTCATATATCTAAGATTGGGTTTCTCACAATTCCATATCTTATATGAAGTCTTTTTGACAGACTTTGATGGAACTTTATTTAAAATATGCATAATAATAAGTAAAGCATATCCCTATAAATAAATTGGTAAGTCTGTAAAACTTACCATAGATTGCACCATATCTAATAAGGTACGATTCCTCCTTTCTGCCATACCAATGAACTGTGGTGTTTAAGGAAGAGTAAATTGAGAAACTATTCTATTATCTTTTAAGAATTCTTGAAATTCTATACTCAATAATTCACCCTTACAATCCGATTATATAGTTTTAATACTCTTTTCAGTATGTTTCTCTACTTCATTCTTAAATTCTCTGAACATATTAAATGATTTAGATTTGTATTTCATTAAATATACATACCCATATCGTGACATATCATCGATAAAGATAATGAAGTAATCAAATTTACCTCTGGCTTTGAAACTAAATAGAACATATACATCTGTATGTATGAGTTCTAATAGATCCTAAGATCTCTCTCCTTTACCTTTAAAGGAAAATTTAGTCATCTTACCTTAGAGATATGATTTACAAGTTGGTTAGGGTTTCGAACCCAGTGAACTCAAAAGTCCACTTGTACCAAGTTTAATCAGTCTTTTGTCTCCTATATGACCTAATCTATGATGTCATAGGATTTTAGGATTTGATTTATCCCAAATTCTTTTATTAGTAATGGATTTTATTGAATAACTATTATTCAATACCAGAACATACAATCCATTAGTATTTATTGCTTTGCCCACTTATACATTTTGAAAATGTATTAAACACTCATTTTCTTTAAACTATACACTGTAACCATCCTTATATAGTACAAAAATAGAAATGATGTTTCTAGTGGTGTTTAGAAAAATACAACACAGAGTTTAATCTCATAATGTGTCCAATAGACAATCTAAATTTGCAACATCCTTTAACTCTAGCAGTAATAATTGTCCCATTAGCCATTCTTAAAGTGATATTGCCTCTCTACAATAGTGAATAATTTTGTAATGTCTATAGATAGACACAAACATAAGAAATAGCTACATAATCTATTATCTATTAATGATGATCTGAAATAACAATAATTCATAATCAATCATCATACAGCTATTAGTACCTTTATCTAACTTCATAAGTCTGTCAAGGTAATGAGGACAACTCCTCTAGATATGTTCTATTTTTGTAGAAAAAAAAATATTTTTTTCTTTATTAGTGATTATGAAATTAGTCCTTATCAAACTTTCAAAAGTTCAAACATTTTATATGTATTGGAGAACGTTATTCAATGTGTAGTTTATATTATATCAATTAGTATCACTATCAGCTTGAGAAACTAAAGAGATACAAAAAGTGGATTATTCATGATCTCATATAGTATTAATCGACAATTTGATTTATACAAAATTCAAACAATTTTGAATAATAACAATTAAACAATCTAAAAGTTATTAATATATACTAATCATATTAGCTCTTACTATTTAATTTGAATCCCACACTCCACAAATAAGATTCAAAAGTTTTGTTCGTATTTTGTTATTATTTTAGTAGTGGGGAATCAAAATCTTATCAGAATCAATCAACATCACATAATAAAAATCTTGGTCAATTAACCCTAATAAGTAAGAAATACATTTTCTTTTACATCTCCATGTAAGGTTTGATTATTTGTTTAGTCCTAACTTCAAATACCTTACATAATAGAAATCTTGGTACCCTAGGTCAGTTAAACCCAAACCATTGTGCCTTCTCAAGATGTTATTTTCACCTCTCCCTCACATAATAGAAATCTTGGTCAAAGTGAAAATACGTACCCAAGAACCAAGTGACGGATTTCTATAACACAAATCAATACCCCTCACATAATAGAAATCTTGGGATACTAATTTATGTCAAAGACCT
>JAVXUL010090315.1:0-22748 GCA_035590515.1 Trichilia minutiflora | reverse complement strand
GAAAGATTTGAAATTCATCCGTTCCCTGTGGAGACGATCCCACTCATCACTATCTATAAGTTTATTTTTAGGACTGAGTTGGTATTTTATTTTTGACGGATTCGACAACCGATCAATACCTGAATAGGTATTTTATAAAAATAATAAAATTATCTCTAGACGATAAAATGATCAAAATATCCTTAGTATATAAAAATTGAGTTTATACTAGACTTTAATAAACTCCTCTAAAAAGAGCCGTTTGGCCTTTTTGGGAATTGCTTCTCTTTTATGCATTCAAGAATATTTTTGTAAATTCATAAAGCTTTAAAAATAAGGCAAAAAGGGGGGAATCGATCATTTCTTCCTTTATTTCTTCTTTCTATCTCTTCAGCTTTCAATCTCCCTATTTTTGCTCTCTCTGCAATGTTTATTTCTCTCTTAATTTCTTCAATTTTCACTGATCAATCTTTCATCTTTTACTAAAAATATTAAGAACTCAACACCTTTTACACTCTATAAGCTTTAATTTTTCGATTTGGTCAAAAAATCAAATGAGAGTAGAAGTTAGAGTTTTCACAAAATTAAGGCTTTCAAAAATTGAAAGCCATTATAGCTCCCTAAGGCTTAAAACAACTATTTGGTAAGATTTTTAACTCATTCTTAGTATTAACTTCATATTTGATTGAATTTATAAATTAAAAATGACTGTTTATTTAAGAATTTTTAGAAATTAGGATCTAATTCCAATGATTCAGGTTAGAATATATGAAGTATAGGTTGGGATAACTTAAATTAAGATTAAATTATAGAAAGTTAAAATTAGTTTTATGAAAAGTATATTGACAGTGAATCAGAAGCCTAAATTATATTATGAATTAATTGATAAATGTAGTAATATGATGATGTGGTCATAGGATTTCATTGTTAAAAATCGGTTAAATGACTGAAAAATAAATAATACCTCAATGGTCAAATGTCAACTAGGAAAAATCAGAGTTACGAATCGTAATCATGCATATAAGTTGTATTAATATCATTTGGGATATAGAAATTTATGTAATTATTAATATATGTAGATTAAGTATTGATCGCATGATATAGGAGCCTGTGCGAGATGAGAGAGTATAGAGAGTGCACATGTCATACCCCAATCCTAGTCGACCATGTGACAATCGTCGAAAATTCCAGAACTACATCCTATCACTTATAATGCACCCCTAGGACTCGCAAGACATAGTACCTGTTTTCAAACTCATTTTTAAAAATAATATAATATGGAAAATTTTCATACACATATAGAATCATCATCAAGGTTTTCTCAAAATACTTTACAATCATAATACATATATCTCTTGGCTAAGCCAAAATATCCAAATCATATTATTACAAATATTTTTCTGTACAGTAGACCATAATATAAAAACTTGAGTCGAGTACCTGAAAAATTTTGTTGAATCACACTTCAGCTATACTACACTGTGCTCAACTATATTAGCCTGAAATGAGAAAGTACGGGATGAGTATTTGAGAAAATATTCAGTGAGTAGACAAATAAGCAAAAACAGAAATCAGATGCTCATACACTGATTACGAAAAATCTTCGTAATCATCAAAATCAAAACAAATATGATGTGACATAATTCACATAACTGTGAAAGTCAATATAAATCAAATATGTATAGCCCTTCGGTCTATAGGATCCCATCCATTCTTTTTGAGCTGTATGGCTAATCCATAACCCTGGTTGGGAATGTGTGTTCATGTATAATATTCCTCGGTCTATAGGATCCCATCCACTCCTTTTGAGCTGTATGGATAATTCGCAACCCTAGTTGGGGATACTATTATATCAATATAAGGCTAACATATTTTAGAGTAGACATGTGGATCCCATCCATCCTACCTTGGACTGTATAGTCAATTCACACTCTGAGGTCTATCGGATTCCACCCACTCTGCATGAGCTGTATGGATAACTTTCACCCATATATATATCAATAATATGGCACACAAAGTCATAAATCATTACCAATGGCCCATCAGGGCAAATCACATAACTAGTGGATTACATGGCCAAAACAGTAAAACAAGCCATATTGGCTCACAAGGTCAAATCAACAAGTATGTCACCCCGGTCATTATACACTCAACTATACCACATTCATAAACATGTATAAAATTAACCTTTGACCTCAAAATCACAATATCAATATCGTCAAATACAAACACAATAGGCCTCCGACCTCACATTTATGGCAAATCAAGGATTCTCAATAATTCTAATACTATTACAATTAAGGGGCCAACCCGGTCACTAGAGGTATTTAAAAGATCCAATTATTTCGAGTACTGGTCTGGATCCAAAAATTCGATACCCAAAAAACCAGATCCCGATTTAATTAGGATCAGATTCGATCTTAATGTTCAGATTCAGTTCTTAATCAGACCGGATCCGATCCTAAGTTATCAGGTACCAAATTATATTCGATACCCGATTTTATTTATTCATAAATTAAATTATTTACAATCTTTAACCCTATTTCCCCTTCACCCAAATTATTTTCTTTCTTCAGCGGCTGCGATTGTCATCATCGGCTGCTATTCTTTCATTGCCGACGAGTGTTCACCGCCTCTGCTATCATCATTCCTTAAACACCATACTTTCCTTGTCAACAACAATGTTTGCTCATCGTCTCTGCTAATGTCGTTCCTCAAACACCAAATTTTATATTTATCGATCTGATCAATTTCAACTACTTCTTCGACCTTGTTAGGTAATGCTTCTGATCACTTCATTGATACTTTGGAATGAATTTGATCAGTAAGAACGAAGTGTTTCATTTGGTAGTGGACTGTAGGCATGAGCATATTGTGTGTGTGTGTGTTTTCTTTTTTCCTTTTAACTTTTAATATGGTGTTTTTTTTATTATTGAAATTGTCATCTGGGTCGAATTTTTTCCTATTTTTTTTATATTATTAAACATGAAAACTCTGCTGCTATCGAACAATTTTTGTGAAGTGAGTGTTTTCTTGTGCTTAGTTTTTCAATGTGGGGCATACTCTCTTGTTGGAGATCGCTTGGGCTGCTTCAATCTCTCCATTGATGGTGCATATATCTTTGTAATTTGAGACTTTTGTACATCCCTTTAATTTACTTTTAAAGTCTAGAGAGTTCAGTTTCATATTCTTTTGTTTAAGTCTTTAAGATATTTTCTTGGTCCTGAGCTAGTTGGTAAATATTTATCATTGATTTTGATAATAATATTCTCTTTGTTATGCTTTTGTGAGGGTTAAGGGCATGCTAAATGTGTTAGGTTTGTGAAGAAATTCAACTTGCCCTTACTGGTGTTTTTTTGTTTGATTAAGATTTGTACATGTTGTTTGTTAGTATCATAAATTCATGTAAAAAGGAACATTTTCCTGTAGGTTACTGATGGTGGTGGATACACCAAAGAAAATGTTGCTCGATGTTGGACTGTTGAAACAGGAGTTCTTTTAGATACAGAGCTTCCCAATGGTATGCTGTGATAATCATGTCTATTCTTCAAATTTGATACTTGTTTTGAAGCACAGACTTACCGTTGATAATATATATGCTTTTTTATGCTTTTAAATTGGCTTTGGATGAGCAAATAATTATGTCTTTAGCTTTCTCTTTCATGTTACTATAATACATCAATATAATTATTTGAATCATTTGCAAATTTAGGTTGAAAAAATTAATGAACTTATTTTGGCCCCCAAAACTAGCGTGTTTGTTGGCTTTGCCCCCATGTTTTAGAAAAACCAGGGCATCACAAAGGAAATCTGCTAATGGGAATGGTGTAAAACAGTTAAGAAAATTAGAGCAAGCACTGGATAAGAAGTCAGAGAGAGTGAACGATAAAGAAAAGGATTTTGAAGCTATGTTGAAATCTATAAAAGAGAGAGAAAAGTTCGTGAAACCATACTCAAGTCAAGTTGTCTTCTGAAAAAAAATTGACTGATGCAAATACTTTGGTTGTTAGAATTGAAGAGAAATCTTTGGAGGTGAAAGAGAAGTTGTATGCTACTGAAGCCAAACTTACAGAGGTAAACAAAAACTGATGCAAATTTTGTTGCTTTTAGACGTGCAACACATGAGGCAGCTTTCTATAAGCAGAGAGAAGACTTAAGGGAGTAGGAGAGGAAACTACAGAAAGGGGATGAACAGCTATCTGAGTTTTGGAGAACTCTTAATCGGAGAGAGGAAAAAGTAGAGGAAAATAACGGGCTCCTTCAATAGAAATAGAGGGATATTGAAGATTTGGAAAAGAAAATTGTATAATAATTGATGCAAAATGTAAAAAATTATATTATTCATATTTTGTAGTTTTAAAATTTTTAGATTAAAATGTAAGGTTTTTAAATTTTGTTAAAAAAAAGGATTAAATTATAAGGATTATAAAGTTTTTAATTTTATTTTTAATTTAAAAAAAATAAAATCGGTACTCGATTTAAATTGGGTAACAGTTTGATTTAAATAGGAGATTGATTTTTTGGTTCCCTATTCAAATTGAACCGAATCTGAACCAAAAATTCCAGATCCAATTTAACTGGATCGGGTACTGATTTGATAAAAAATTTGGTATCCGATCCGGTTTAACCCCTACCGACCACTACATAACATACATCCAACGCCTCTTCATTTCAGTTATATATATACATATTCATATGCTATCATCTCTAGCATTATAATTATTCAAAAATAACATAAAACGAGATGGAGGGAAAGGAATATGTTCACTCACTACACTAGGGTGGAAAACCACCCTCAGGATATCTTCCTTATGACGAAAATTCTCTCGTCTCGGCGGTCGCACCTGGATACACATATAAATATATATTCAACAATCTGTCACATGTGCGTGCATGATACAATGCACAATCATGTTCTCTCTCTCTCTCTTTCTCTCTCTCTCTAACTAACACCTTGTCCACACAAATCCGCTTCATTTACTCGTTTTTCTCATCAATTTCAACACCAATAGAAGTCAAAGTCCTCTAATTTATTGATAAACTAGAAAAATCCCAATTTTTAGGGTCTTATAAACAGTATCCAAACTATTTATTCTTAGATTTACGTAAAATAAAAGCTCAAAATAGAGAGATATGTTAAGGGATAGGCTTACCCGAACTTGTAGATGAGCTTAAAGTCTTTTTTTGATTTGAATCTCTTTTTTTTAGCTACTGTTTATCGTAACCCTTCCTTTGTAATTTCTCGCGATCCGATGAGTAGAACTCCGATAAAACAAGGTTTCTGTGTTTTGGTGTTGGTTCTAAGTTCATCGGAACCAAAATGACAGAGTTTGATGGAGAAATGATTGAGATCAGTTTTCATAGTTGAGAGAAAAAGGTTTATATCAAAAATGGTGAGAGAGAAAGTGAAAACCTGAAATAGAAAAGTCGATCCCCTATTTCGTGTAAATAAGCTGTGATAGCGCTTAAAAGTGTCGATACCTTTGCAAAACATATCGATACCTTTGGCTTTTTATTGTTTACTATACCTGTAACGTATCAATACGTTTTGTTGCAAACAGACTTCATCTCCGTCATAAATGTATTAATACCTTTATCAAGGTATCGATACGTTTCGTACTATTATTATTTATAGTACTATCAAGAAATCAATACGTTTGACCCGTTACTGTTCATCATATTTTCAAAGTATCGATATTCTGGATTTGCCTCTCTATTCTGAAAGGTGTCGAAACCCTTGTCTAAAAGTATCGATACCTTTGACTCTCTCACAAAGCTAATCAATACTTTTCTCCAAAGGTATCGATACCTTTGTCTCTACTCATTTTTCTGAAGATTGTTATTTTAAATGGCCATAACTTTGGATCTCGATATTTGCTCGGAACCCATAATATATCAATGGAAAGCTCTCTCCGATCTCTACAAAAATAATGGTAATTTTTTTTCTCAATTAGAGATAATTTTAGATCAAAAATCTAGTTGTTTCTCATATACTCATACCCACATCATACACCTTCTCGAAACATACTCTCGAGTTATTATACCTTCTCACGCATAATCTAAATACGATGATATGCGCAAAAACTCTTGAGGGATTTATTATTATGTCCATAATATTAAAGGATGGGTTTTACAGCACATCCTCCCTAAGAGTGAATAGACTTTTATTTACTTTTTGTTTCTCTTTAAAATATTTATATAACTTAAATGTTTTAGGGAGTTATTTATTTGTTTTATATTTTATAAATATATAAATATATAACCTGTAATATAATTTATATTTGTATAAGGCCTTAGATGCTAAATATTGTTTTGGATAAAAAAGATGGTTTTATTATTTTGTTTTCATATCATTTATTTTATAATTATGCAATGATAGTAGTTTTGCAAATGATTGTTGATTTACGATGATAGGAAATATATGCTCTGACATTAATTATATGATGCTTTGATTTATGATAATATAGCCAGAGAGTCATCTTTAGTTACAGTGTTAGTAGCTTAGGGATGGACTAAGGCGGTGACTATTCTATGTGAATGGTGTACCGATGAGGACGATAAAAGGAAAATTATGATATCATTTGTGGTGAAGTATCCCATTGGGTGAAAATATCGATGCTAAATATGTGGTATATCTCGTGCTACTCAAAGTTAATATCAGTGATAGGTAGTATTTGTTAAACAAAATCATGCATATTGTTTATTTTCTAATATATGAATATATAGTTTCACATGATATCATTGTGGTTATGACATAATAATCATCAAGGAAAAAGGTTAGACCCAATGATTTTGTATAAACAAACCATAGTTTTAAAAAAATAAAATGTTTTCAGCATTTTTATAAATGACTATTTAAAACCCCTTTTTATTTAGAATATTTACTTCAAATGTTTTCACATCTGTTTTATTTACATTTATGTTCACTCACGAAGTATAATTCATACACCTCTCCCCCTCACACTTCAGTTTCGTGTAAATTAGAGCTCAGTTAAATAATCGGAATGATGGTGATTACATTAAGATTTAAACATTTCAGGTATATTTCTATACTCGACTCACGGTTTTAAGATTTGAGTCTGTACAAAATACTTGAACTTTATATTTATTTCTGAAAGTTGCAAAGAGTTTATGCAATTATATGTTTTGTATATTTTATAAATTAATTAATTATTTCTTTGTGATAGAATACTTTTAATTATCTTGAAGAGACAAATTGGTATTGTTACGAGGTATATGCTTGAATTAAGATGATACTGATTTTTAAATGATTTTGAAATTTGGAACGATTGAGATTTTGATAAATTTTGATATTTTGTACTTCATATTATGATTTGAATTGTGGATTTTATGGTTTTATTTGGAATATGGAAAATGAGATGTGGATTTTGGTTGGTTTTATAAAATTTTGAAATGATTTTGATTTTCAATAAACAAGTACCATATATATTTTATAGACTTTGAATGTACATTCTAGAGTTTAGAATATATATTAAAGACTTATGATAGTTAACAAACATAGATTCTACCATCAGAAATGTGATACTTTTCATATAATATTATCGTATTAATTTATATAAACAAAATTTTACTCTTGGTGGCACTTAACTTAAAATGATTAGTATTAAAAAGATCAGTGATATTAAAAATATAATATCATTATTATACATATGATTTTGCTATAAATAATAAAAGAAAATAATTATGAGAGTTAAAAAAATAGAGAGAATATATGATAATAGGAGAACCCTATTATATATGAATTAATTATATAAAAAAAATTGATTAACTATGTTAGTAAAATAAAAAAATCCAATGTTTTAAAAGTCAAGATGAAGCCCTGCATTTTATTCAAAAAAATAGAATCAAACATTTACATTCAAATAAAACTATATCGTTCATGTCTAGGAATTTTAGTATTATATTATATAAAAGATAAATTTTTAATATTATAAAATATAAAAATATTTAATCCAAAAAATTTAATATACAATATATAATTTTTATTAGATAAAATTTATTTACATTAAAATAATCAAATTATTTTATTGATATTGAGTTTTATCACAAAAGTTTAACGCAAAAATAACATAACATTAGTCATTCGTTAAATGATTAAACAAATAAATAAAATTTTGATATTATTTAATAAAATGAAACCTAACATCATTCAAGTTGGCAAAATTTTAAAAGTTTATTTTTTAATTAAAAACGCCAGGGGTCTAATAAATTGGCTTAATAATTATACATACTCAGAAGGCAGATAGTTGAAAAATCTAGATTAAATTTGAAAATGTTATATAATTAAATGATAATACAAATAAATAAATAAATAAAATAAGATTATTGTTATTCTTTATCTCATTAGAATTTATAAATATTTCACCGGTAAATATATATATATATATATTGAATAATTGGAGAAAAAAAATTTCACATACATCTATCATTAATAATTTAAAAAAATAATTTTGCATATTATCTGATAATAAGATAGTAAACATTTTTTTGATGATATTATATGACCAGAATTTGAGTCATAATAAATTCTTTTTTTTTTCCTTTTTTTTTTTTTGTGCTAGGATTAGGTTGAGTTGGGTTGGATATGTGAAGTAAAAATAAAAATCTAAGAAAATAATTTTTGTAATTTTTATTAAATTATTGCAATAATTTAATAATTAAATATATATTAATAATAAAATTAAAAAATTAAAATAAAATTATCAAATATTTGATTAATTTTCATCTATAATATTAATTAAATATGTTTTGTATAATATAATTATTTATATATATAAAAATAATTATAAATTATATTTAGAAAAAAGAGAGAAAGGAAGTGCTTTTTTTATATTTTAATTATTTAAATAAAATATTATAAAATTTTAAGAGAGTTAAGTGATGATAATCTAATTAAAATATAAAAAGGGTGTTAAGTGATAATAATCTAATTAAAATACGCAAAGCGATGAAATGTTGGGTCCAGATGAGCACTTATAAAGAGTTATTGTCCTAGTGCGGGCGGGTTGACATCAAACAACGCAAACACATTATCTTTGCAGGTTGAAAGAGGACTAATGATATGCTATGCCCGTCCGTAGCGATTAATTGAAAACTCAAAAAATAAATAAATATAACAAAGTTGAAACGTATGGCTACAGATATATCAATGTATATATACATGGAATTGCAGTAGTTGAAGGGTGAAGAGACATGGGTTGTGTTATGGCCATGAAAGTATTCTATATGACAAAACATATTAAAAAAAAAATTGATAAATCCTGTTTGAAAATATTCTGACCACATACTCTTCATCTACTTTTTAAAGTGAAAAAGAGAAGAAAAAAAATATAAAATTAATTATATTTTAAAATCATTTTTTTTAAATAATTAAATTTAAAAGTTATTAATTAAAATATTTAAAAATATATTTTTTAAATAATTTTATTCATATTTAAAAATAATTTATTTTTATCATATTATTTTTTTATATTCAAAAATAAATTATTTTTATTATATTTAAAAATATATTTTTAAATACGATATATTTATATATTCGAAAATAAATTTTTTTATCTTATTTGAAAATGCGTTTTTGAATAAGATAAAAAAATTTATTTTTAAATAAAGAATAAAATTATTAAAAAATATATTTTTAAATATTTTAATTAAATTTTTTTTAATATAATTATTTTTAAAATTTTATTTTAAAATATAATTAATTTCATATTTTAAAAAAAATGGTGATTTTTGAATCATGAATTATAAATTATCAAAGCAAAGCAGTAATGAGACGCATCTCACAACATTTCTAGTACATTTTGTGGGACTTACAGTAACAGGTCCTTTTTTGTCTTTCCATTTTGCCTGTCTCTTTTGTATTTTTGCTCTCTCTCTACTCATTGATTTGTAGCTGTTGGACACTGGGAAAGGAGAGCCCCCAATTCAATACATTAGTGGCCTCTGTATTATCTGCTTCCTTGCTTTTTTGGTAGCTTCGCTTTCTGACTTCTTTCCGACTTTGTACCATCATCTCCATTTATCAACCCCTTGCTTCTTCTGCTTTCCCATAATTATGCGCCTCTCTTCTCTCTCTTGTGGACAAATCTTATTTCCATCTCCTATTAGTTAATACTCAATTTGTGGTATAAACTAAGACTTTGTACTACCAACAGGCCTACTGTTCTGATTTTTCTTTGATACTTATCTTTCTACCAAGTACACAAACAAAACGAAGCTTGCCACTCATGAAGTGTGGCTAACGAGCCTCCAAAATTAAAGATACTATGTAAGATACTATTCCAACCTATCTTCTAGCCTAGGCTATAGATTTGTTTCGTTTGCACTAACTTTTTACATGTTCTAATTTTTGTTCTTTCTGTTTGCTTCTCTTTATATTAATTCCTGAGATAGTTCTTAAATTGTAATGGTCTGTACTGGATTTGCTTTTTCTGACCTTTGGTAGTGCCTTTTGGTTTTGCTTAATTCTTTGTTTCTAAGGTGGTGGTGATGATGATGTTGCTTCTGGTTTTCTCGTCCATGTATCTGGTTCTGATGTATGCGTTGGCTTAAAGTATTTTCTTTCATTAGATATTGGTTTGGAAGGTTTGAGTTCTAGGAGTTGTATAATTGTAAGTATGGTTTAATTGCTAGATGGGAAGATGCTACTTATAGATCTCATGTAGTTTAAAAGATGAAAACTTCAGGAATTATTTTGTTATCACTGTGCTGAATAAGGATGTTTCATTAATATTGAGGTCGCATCATAAAATTGACTTTCTGATTTTCATGGAGTAGAGAAAATGATGCAGTTTTCTCTTAGTTACTTTCCCTATCCCCACTCACCCTCTTCCTTTTTTATTCACTCTTTTCAATTATTCTTGATTTACAGTGTTCACTTTCTAGCAAGAGGAAAGCAATTAAAGATAAAGTTAGGGAGAGAGAATATCTCTAGAGAAAGCAGAAACAAAAAGAACGGTGATACTTTAAACATTAAAAAAGAGAGTGCTATAACTAATTAATTGACTTTTTTTTTTAAACGACATGTCATTGTTATGATGTATTTTCCAATTCAAATTTGATTCTCGCATTTCCTCAGTAGCACTTAAAGATGTATGCCATCTAGCACAAGGATTTCGACGATAGTCTACTTTTCAATCGTTCTGATGCATGAAATCTTTTAACGTAATGTCTATCCACAAAGCTTTCCTTGTTTTAATTTTCCTTCATTTATTTGAAAGTGAATTAGTATGTATCAGAGAAATGTTTTCTTTTGCCTTTAAAATGCTGCATGAGAAGAAGCTATGAAATGAACTATAATTGCTATTCCTTTCTTTTCCTGACAATAATTCATTTCTCGCCGTTTCCTGCAGAATTAATTCTGCTTCAATCTCCCCATAGTAAATTATTAACAGTTGTTAAAGCAATCAATTTCTGCAGTAGTTTTCTGATTTTATGCAACGGACTAGAAGAAGTCCACAATATATGGTATGAGTTCTCTATTAGCATCTAATTAGACATAGTTATCACCTTCCACAATTTCTGTTGCATCTATTTAACAATAGAATTGATAAGGCTATGCAACGTATTGAATATAAATTTACTTATTATTTGTCTTTTGTTGTTTATATTTGTACTTTTGCTCTGTGGTCCTTGTTTCTCTATGACCTTTTGCTTTCTTAGCGTGACGATAATTTGAATGAGAACTTATTAGGATTTATAAATATAGTCTCACAAATGTGCACTTCTTTGTTTCAATTGTTGCTTCTCTCGTTAACATGATTTTTATCATTGCTATTGCCTTTGTTGTTATTGGAGTATATGTTAGTAGTAGTGGCAGTAGAAGTAAAAATTAATGAAATAATAAAACACTGATCTATACTGGTGTTGGGATTATTGTTATCAATTTTGTATTATTTTAAAACCTTCAAATGTCTACAGCCAGGGTTGGGCTGTTCTGTCATTTCAACCTTCTTAATTTACTATCTAATTCTTATGGATCCAGGTCGAGGGAGTTTCTGTAGTTTATGATTACATTGGATTATATGATAAATTTGTTGCTGCTTTTCTATTTTGTTAATTTGAAAAGGGAATGCATCAAATGCCTCTAACTGCAAATACCCACAACCACTGCTGCAATCTGAATTGTTTCTATTCAAATTGCTGTTTGCTGATTATTTTATTTGGACCTTGTTTTAGTTACTAATCTGTGATTCTGGGGTCTGATGTGCTAGTGTTTAGTATAATAAATTCTTTGGAACATAAATTTGAAACATTTTACATAAAAGTTGAAACCTCTCATGGAAAACTTGAAACTAAGTTAAATATTAGAATTTCAAAAGTTGATATAAATAACTCGGAACATTTAAGACAAAAGATGAAACAATTGAATGAAAAATTGAATCAAAATCGATAAAACAATACCATCAATACATTGTAGTCAATCCCTTTCTTTATTTGAGCAATTTATGACAATTCATCATTTTCCAGGATTTGAATTTGCTAGCCCTTGAATAAACAATCTTGTTGTCATGTTAGATTATCTTAAATTTAGCTAGAATTTCAATGGTTATCCTGGGAATTGCCTCCTTCATTTAGAAAAACACAGACTATTAGAGAGAAAAATCGGCTAGGAGACTAGGAATACACGTCCCCAAGAAGGGGCTCTGATCCAAATGAGCTCAGTAGAAGGATAGGTTTGGTGCCAAGCAGCCAGTGATTCGATCATAGGCATGGATTGATTGTTATTAGCTTGCCATCCAAGAACTGTCTCAAGTGTGATAATTTGTGCCTCCTAGTTCTCAGATGTTCATAAAAATCTGAGAACTCCATTTATGCATTGGAATATAACCAAAGCTTTTTTTTCGTTTAAGATTGTCCTAAGGAGATGACTTGATAATTAGTGTAAGAATTGCAATAATCCCTTGAGTATCTGAGTTGACCTATTCCTTTTGATCAACTCAGATTTTTTTTAATGGATTTTCATTGTTGAATCTGTTTCAGAAGTGTCTGTTCTCCAAAATTTTCTTTACTCTCATCCATAGGTCAGACTTACAATTTGGACTTACAACCCTAACCATCCAACCTGAAATCAAATAGCTTGAATTGACTTCATAATCTTTATTTGATTATGAATGAAAACCAATTTAAAGGTGATAAGAGAACCTTAAAAGCTTTGGCTTTGAATTAGTCTAAATTTTTTGGTTACAGTACTTGTGTGTAGATTTAATTCTAGCAGGGGCTTTGAAAGATAAACATTAACACGAAGATTATAAATTGTGGAATTGTATTCTAATAGGATAACAATGTCCCTCGATTCCAAACAGGTTTCTCAATCAATCATTATGAATTGTCTGTATGCCTAAAGAAAATAAATATTGATAGGAATCTGTAATTATCTTCTTCTCTGCTGTTACTTTGGTTCACAGAGAAAGCCCAAAATGAGCAAGACATCTTGAATAAGAGATCAAGGATCTAATGCTTATAAGGTTGTTTTATAATAGACATTATTCTGGTGGCTTTTCTAGCTAATTGGCCAAAAATCTCTTTCCCAAACAAAAGCATTTATATTCTTTGCACTGTGTTAATCAAGGAATTGTCTGAATGATCTTTCTGTTCCATGGAAACCAACTTTGACATTGTTGTTACTGAAATGTAGATGTACTTTGGTTTCTGACCTTTTTAGACTAGTTTTGTGCTTTAATAAAAGTTTCGACATAGAGTAAGCCCAGGCTTTTAGAAGTGAATGGTTTTAGACGTGCAAATTTTCCCACTTGGCATAACAGTAGAATCGTCTGCTTTAAGTGTCTAAACAGTTATTCTTAGAGCTGTTTATTTTCTGTTGGATAATAACAAATGTTTGATATTTTGAAGTAAATGAAGACATACTGGTTCACTGAGGTTTTAACCTGGTGTCAAAATGCTTGCTTGCATGTTTTGTTCACAAGCTTCTTATTTGAGCCTATGCAATTTATATCTTCCATATCTGCATCTCTCTCTCAACTTCCACTTAATTTTACATGACCCTATATCCATTTAGTAATACATGCAGGTAAATAACTCATAACTGCTTTCAGCAATTTGTGTGATTGTTTCTGTGGTTGCTTAAATAGAAAGAAACAAACTCTCGACTTCACTGATTTACACAAGCATGCTGCCACCAAACTGCAACTTGGAACCAGGAAAGGATTCAGAAGCTAGCAGCCAGATAGCTTCCAATATATCTGCACAAGAAGCATCACCGGATCCTTCCAAGGACACCAATTCTTCCTCTCTCACAAATCTCATTAAGGTAGATCTGGATCAAGGTCCTCTTTCACTGGACTTAACCCTCCAATTTAAATCCAATGACATTGAGCCGAAGGGCACATGTGAGACTAGTGGTGAAGCACCTGCAACACAGACTCCAGTAGCAACAATCCCAAGGGTCTTCTCTTGCAATTACTGCCGACGCAAGTTCTACAGTTCGCAGGCACTGGGTGGACACCAAAATGCGCATAAGAGGGAAAGGACAATGGCAAAGCGTGCAATGCGAATGGGAATATTCTCTGATCAGTATACTGGCTTGGTATCTTTGCCACTTCATGGTTCTGCATTTCGATCCCTCGGAATCAAAGCTCATGCTGCAGTGCACCAAGACATCATATCATCACAGAGGCCTCCAGATATGAGAGGTGTTGGGCGGTTTGAGCAAAGCTACTTTGGAATGCCAATGTTTGTGGAAGATGATGATGTAGACTTGTTTTGGCCGGGGAGTTTTAGGCAGGTTGACGGAGGAGTTAGAGGTAACCTGGAATTGGAGTCTGCCCAAAATTCAAATGTGAATTTTGCTGCAATACCACCACCACCAAGGACAGAATCGTCAGCACCAGACCTTACTTTGAAGCTCTGATTTTTGGTCTTTTAGGTTTTAATTCCCCTTGAGACATAATGTTTAAAGTATTCTCTTTGTACAGTGAGATATGCATGTGGCAATGGCTGCATGCTCTTTAAATTCTTTACTAGTAAGTTTCTAATTTTCATTTTATTTTCTGCTGATATATTTGTGTTGCTATACAGTATTGTTGGTGTTTCTGATGCACAATATTTTTTGAGAGAATTCCAATAAACCAGATTTTGGTCTGTTTATGATGGAAATAACCAGTTGCATAAATAATATCTAATCACATTTTAGCTGATAGTAGTGATTCGAGCACGGAACAGAAATTTATTTTCTGTTGACTTCACACTCACAAGTTGGTACCGTAATTAAAAGATCACGATGTTAGTTTCTTTTTAACGTAGTACTTCAGGGTTTGGATTTACATGTGAAAGAACAAAGAGGAAGTTGAATATTGTGAAGGACAAATACACCTATGGTTTTGGCTTATTACAAGTACCCCCTTACTTTTTTTTTTGTAACAAATACCCCCCTGAATTTTTCAAGTTCCGTCATTTGCCCCCTACCGTCCAAATCTGTCAAGACCCGTTAAAGATTTTTTGCTTATAAAATGCAATTACAATTATACCCTCGACAGCAAAAAATTATTGCACAGAAATTTCACGGCATCCATGTCGTCTTTTCATCTCCTTTGATCCGAAAACGCCACCTTTCAAAACCACATAAGACGGCGTCGTATCTTCTGACACGATCGTCAATAAGTCCAGCAATCTCTGGGTCCGCACATACTAACAACGGCTATGAGCTAAGTAGAAGCATGCCGATCGTATTTTACTTCCACAGATGGATTTGCGTTGTTCTCTGCCGGTTCGATTGTCTACGACAAGTGGTGCCGTCGGCTGGCTAGATAACTACGTTTTATCTTCTCTCTTCTCGGAATTCAAGATTCTTGTAATTTTCTCTGTTTTGATTTCTTCATTCTTGCTTTTATTTTGGTTTCGTATTCTACGTTTTCTGGGTTTGCAAAGTTCTCTGGTTTCAGATCTAAAATAGGTTTTCTTTTCTGTTCCGATTTCATGGTTTGTGAAGATTGTTGTGTAGTTATCTTTTTGATTCGATTATGATCTTCGAAACTTGAAGTTGGTTTGTTTCGTGGAGAAGTGGAAGGTTGATTTTGCAGGAGAAGAAGAATAGTTTTCAATAATTTCTGTTTTTTCGCTGTTGATAATGGAAAAATTGTTTTCCAGAGGGAAGGTCCTGATTATGACATTGGTAATTCGCAAGGTTGTTGATTTTTTCCTATCCTGGGTTTGTTCTGTTGGAAGAATAGAGATTGGAGTTTTTTGTGTTAAGTTGTTTGGTGATGCTTTTTTTTTAAATTTTCATTTTTGCTTATGAGTTGATAGTTGTCTTTTTGGTTGAACAGATGATAATCGACAAAAGAGTATTTTTTGGTCGCTGAACGCGAATGCGAGAGTACTGATTGATGCAAATGCTATTCCAGGGGAAGCGAAATCTGATATGGAATGTCATCAGTACTTAAAGAAGTCTGGTTGAAGTTTTAAGAAGTCACAGAAGGATTATGACCTGGAAACTGCCAAGAGGAGGCTTATATAGATGGACAATGCTCTGAAAGAGACTAACTGTCGATAATTTGTGTGTCAATGCAGCAGTGAAGAGGCTCCAGATAGAAAATGCTGAGATCAGGGCAGAGATGGAAGCTTTCAAGTTGAGGTAATCAGAATCGGAAAAGAGGCTTATGGAAACTGGAAGGAGGGAGAGCAAGCTCCTCGAGAGGGAGAAACAAAATAACAGATAACATGGTTGGAGATGGGAATAATAAAAAGAGGTTTTGTTTGAGGCTTTATAACCTTAGGATGAAATTACCTATTTTTAACGTTAGTTCCTAAACATTTTGCAGAGGGGTTACAGGGTGTTATTGTCATCACGTTCAACCTCTAGGGGTATTTATTATAAAAGATAAAGTAGGGGCATTTGTCATTCTCCGAAATTCAATATTCTTTTGGTGCAAGTAGAGACTAGAGACTTAGTTTAAATTTCGTTTGACATCAAAATTGGAGAACCCTATTTAAGTTTACTTTCAGATGGGATCAATTATATTGACATGTATATATTTAAGCTTAAAATACCTCAGCAAGGAGGTGCGGTTGTCAACCATAAACCCATGTAACTACTCAGGAGACCTGAGCATTTACAAATAATTAATTTGAAATCTAAAATAATTACAAATAATTAATTTTAGTATTTTTTTAATTTACTGTTTGGATCTAGGATGGATAAATTCTTATAGATTCAAATCGTTAATTTATGCAATTTGAGTCAATTGGAAATTTTATATGTCAGCATGTGATTTAAAATTTTATAATTCATAATTTATGAATTGGATTATAAATTAAATTTAATTTAATTTATTCATTAATTTACGTGATTTAAATCGATTTAAAAAATTCATATATCAATTTATAAATTAAAATTTTATAACCTAATTGAATTAAATTCAATCTATCCATTCGTTATTCCGTATTAAATATAATTCGTTTTAATATTATAAATTATTTTTATATAAATATAAAAGAATATTATCCCTCAGGCATGTTTTATCTTTTTTATTCTATTTTTTTATTTGTTTTGTTTTGTTTCATTCTATTTTTTATTTTTTTATTTGTAGACGTATAGAAGAATAAAAAGAAATAGATAAGTAACGTTTGCCGTAACATAAGTTCAATAATAAAAATTGATATAATTATTTTAACATAAATAAATATCGAATATATTATAAATCAATTAATTTATTTATATAGTAGATTATTTTTTTATTATGTTTATGATTATATTTTCTAAAAGTAAATCTATTATTTTAATCTATTTTTTATATTCTTTTTATCATAGAATTTTTAGTGAAAATATGTTTTCATAAACATATAAAACTATGATATTGTTTATTGTTTATTTGATTTACTTATTTATTATTTTACTTCATCTCAAAATAGATTTATTTATTTATTGTATTACTATCTTATATCATTTATTTTAAATTTTAAGTTATATAATAGTATTACTTAATATTTTTCAACATAGATTTAGGCCTAAATCTAAGTTAATTTAAACCAGTTAAACCTAAATTTTGGACTATACTTTTAAATTTAAATCGAAAATTCAATCCGTAAAACCAAGTTAATCCAATCTACTTCAAATAATTTGGATTAGATTATATTAGTTATTACATATATGTTGATTGGATTGGATTATTTTAAATACAATTGTAATATACAAATTAAATTAAAATTTTAGTTCAATCCAATTTAATCCATAAATACACACCTCTATTTTCACCCCAAGTTTAGTAAAAATAAGGTATTATTATCATTAATTTCGAATAAAATAATTTCAGAAACTAGTTTATGTCTAAAACCCTCCCTTATATCAATTAAAAAAATAAAAAAATAAAGTTTTACAATCTTCCCCTCTAGGTATCGGTTTCCAGTCCACTTTCCCCAAGTCTCTAGTGGACTTGCAGTAGGTTTAGGAAATCTGCTCTATATAAACAGTATTATCAAACCAAGCAACAAATATTTCAGGAAAACGTTTTATTCTTGCAATGGCCTATCACATTCCTAGGGTTTTGAAAGAGATCTCCGAGGAAAAAACATCAATGTTGAATAGATTCATTGATGCTTTTAACAAGACCTGTGAAAGCGAATTGATATACACTACAAAAGATCATTGTAGAGAGTTGCAAAAATACAAATTCATTCTGCGACGACCATTGGTTAAATTCAAGCATTTGAATAGGGAGAAGACTGCATCTAAGTATTGGCTAAGGCATTTGGACATGGAATTGAAATACAACTTCCTTCAGTTGGTACCGTTTATGAAGAAAAGATTAGACGTAATGCATGATGACTTTGTTTCCTTTTCTTCAGACGTAATGCATGACAACTTTGTTTCTGCTATACACAGTACAAATAGAACGATGAAAGATTATTCTGAGCAGATTCTTGAGAGTTTTAGGGAGAAATATAATATGGATAATTTAGAGAGAGAGAAGAATGAGAGTTGCAGAAGACTGATATGTATAATTTAGAGAGAGAAGAGAAAGAGAGTTATAGAAATAAATAGAAATAGTCTTTGAATAATAATTCTCCTCTCCAAAGGATTCCACAACCACCAATCTTTATATATAAAGATATAATTAAGAATTAGTCAAGAAAATAGCTACTAAGTATCCAATCCTATATGCTAATGGTTTAATTAAAATACTTTTGATTTTATTAAATAACTTCCTAAGCCATGTCTTCCTGCATGAGCCACGTTTCTCTTCACAAACCTGAATTGCACATATCATTTTCCCCCACTTAAACAATACTTGTTCTCTTCACAAATCTGAATTGCACATATCATTCCCTCCACTTAAACAATACTTGTTCTCTTCACAAATCTGAATTGCACATATCATTCTCCCCCCTCTTAAACAATCATTGTCCTCTTTACAAATCTAAATTGCATATATCAGTCTTTGTTCTCAAGGATGAAATCAGTCTATATCCTAAATAGTATGTTTATGATACCATCGATAATAATTATGATACGTCGATTTATGATAGCTTCGGATTGAGGAAGGAAGGTAGAAGTCTCCAAAACGGGTAGAAGATGAGTTTACTGACTTATGTTCCAATGATTCCACGAGGGTTTATTGTTTCTATCAAATTGTCCTCCATTTTTTCAATGTTTGCCAGGGGGTTATCCTCAATCATAAACAGTTGGGGTTGTTTGCAACGATGGCATAGGATAAATTTCTTGTCACAATAGTAACATAGACCTTCTCTTGACTCTCTAATTCTTTTTGGTTAGTGATTTAGCGAAACCTTGCTGGAAGAGGATTAGAGCTTTGAGTTGTATGTTGGGTTGGAGGTGGTCCAAGTACACCCGCTGTTGGATTGACCGTTTTCTTCGATGTTGTCATGATTTGTAGAGAATGAATTGGTTGGGCGAGCTTCCTCTGTAACTAGTTTCGTTCTTCGATTAACCTAGCTGCCTCAATCGCATCTGTCAAGGTATGAAGCTGTTTAATCTTCACATCAATACGAATGTCGTCCTGAAGCTCTGTAACAAAACAACTGATTAAGAAACCTTCGGATAGGCCATCGACATAATGTGAAAGCCTCTCAAAGTCTTCTTGATATGTTGCTATAATAATAATTTGCTTAAGTCATGTCAAAGCTCCTGAGGGATCCTCGTAATCTGTAGGCCCAAAACAAAGTAGTACAGCCTTGACAAATTCATTCCAAGTAAATGGTCCTCAAAACTTCATTAGCCATCGATGCCATTGAAGAGTAATCCCTTCTAAATAAAAGGAAGCTAGCTGAACTTGTTGGTCACGCAAAATTCCCTTGAATTCAAAATATTGCTCAGCATTATAAACCCAACCAATGGGGTCGTTTTCATCGAATCAAGGAAAGGGTAACTTAAGATACTGATGAGATGTATTACTAGCATGGGATTGAGAGGTAAGTGGGTGTGAAGATCCTTCACGTGCAAATGGATTGGTTTCAGCAGGGCTAGTGTTTGAGCTAAGTGAAATATGAAAGGTTTGTAGCTCAGCCAATACTGCTTGTAAGGCTACGTTCACTTGATCGAGACTTGACTCATGTCATGCTGAGTTTTCGTTAACCTCATTACGAAAGGCTTGTAGCTTAGCCAATACTGCTTGTAAGGCTACGTTCACTTGATTGAGACTTGACTAATGTCATGTTAAGGTTTCGTTAACCTCATTACGAAATTCTGCATTTATTTTACCGTGAGTATCCATGATCAGAATCGCGCTATAATGTCACTGATATGGATAATTTAGAGAGAGAAGAATGAGAGTTACAAAATACTGATATATATAATTTAGAAAAAGAAGAGAAAGAGAGTTATAGAAGGAAACAGAAATAATCTTTGAATAATAATTCTTCTCCCCAAAAGATTCCACAATTAGTCTTTATATACAAAGAAATAACTAAGAATTAGGTAAGAAAATAGCCATTAATTATCTAATCCTATTTACTAACAGTTTAATTAAAACACTTTTGATTTTATTAAATAATTTTATGAGTCACGCCTTCCTGCATGAGCAACGTT
The DNA here is from genome assembly GCA_035590515.1 of Trichilia minutiflora. Classification (NCBI taxonomy): domain Eukaryota; kingdom Viridiplantae; phylum Streptophyta; class Magnoliopsida; order Sapindales; family Meliaceae; genus Trichilia; species Trichilia minutiflora. The sequence goes on along the minus strand of JAVXUL010090315.1, from coordinate 1,747 downwards.
TTTCTTTGTAAATATGAATTGCATATCTCAAAATCTGCAGGTCCACTGGATGTTGAGATGCTTAAAGCCTACGAGTTGATATTATTGGGCTTATTTTGGGAGAATGGGCTTGGTGCACTGATCACGGAGAAGTTATTGTTCGTCCTTCAAACTCAGCTTTGAGTGTGATTTCTTCAAAGGGCACAGAAGGATCTGGTGAAATTAGGATGGGATTGAAGAGATGGATGATGGAGAAATCATTTCCTCTGTTGTCAAAGAAACTTGTTGAAGATGATCATGGAATTTCGGTTGCAGAAAACATCATTGTTTACATGGGCTGATCAAAAGAAGACAGGAGAGCTGTTGTTTCGGTTGGAGTCTGCATGCCCTAACCCTTTATCGTTGCTGGTTGATTATTGAATTAATGACTCTTCAATGTTTGAGGTTTTGGATTACCCGCATACTGGGTCTCTGTGTTTTAATTTTTCTTTAGTTTTAATTTGTTAGATGGTTAATTTTGGAATATACACCAGCCCGATTTATTCCTTCGTTGGTTATAACAATAATGTTTCCTTAAATCAATTCTTTGATCACTTTGCTTACAAAAATCATTACAATATTAGAATTCTTTCCATTAATTTAACAATTAAATTTATGTATTCTATTACTTTGAAAATTTATAGCACTTTTAAAATACAATCTATCAGACATTGAAAATTTCCCGTTGTATACTCCAACGGTTGAAAGAGTGGTTGGTATTCTTTGACTTAGCATGCAGCTTATCCTGAGAGCATTATTCAATTAGTTTTGATGGAAAATGGGATATTAATTAAGATTCTATATCCCATTGTTCTTGAAGATTCGTTCGGGTTATGGTTAATTGAAGTGTAAGTAATCTGTTTTTCTTCTTTTCTTTTTTTTTGTAATAATACTTATCGGTATTCAAGTAGTTTATTAAAGTGTAAATAAATTATTTTTTTACACTTAGTCATGTTGAAGTATGAAAATGTGTCTTCCAACATGTATAAAATAAGGTGAAACGGAATTTGTGTGTCTGAAATTTAAAATATATAAATATAACATTCTGTTAACTCAGACGATCATTTTGATCGAGTCCATTATTTTGGTTGGCTTCATACGGTAAGAAACATGGGAGGGAGCATACCCAACATTTTTTTCTTGTTTGACCCTGTTATCCTCTTCAATCACAGGAAACAACAAAACAAGTATCTTATTGACGACTACTACTAAAATGGTGTAGCATCAAAAAGAGAAATACTTTGCTCAATCTGATGTATTATATTCGTAGTAATGATGTAGCGTATCAAAATAATTTCAGTGCATTATTTTATTTCGATTTGTGATGGACTTCCAAATAATTGGATTTTATTAATTATTAGATTTTATAAATTATATAATATATTAATAATAAAAAAAAATAAAGAGAAATTTTTTTTATATCTTCATATATGTTGACCCTTAAATCCTAAGTCAATTAACATTAATATGTGTCATTATCATCTTATATATATTATTTATCAATAATTTTTTTTTAAAATAAGATATATGAATTAATAAGATTTTATTGATCGAGGGGATGATAAGACCCAGTCCATTATTTTGGCCGGGCAGAGACGTTAGGAAATATGCAGGATGCAGCATACCCACCATTTTTCTTCTAAGAAATTCTAATGTTTTGACTTTTTTTAGTCTCTATATATATTAATATCCATCCAACGTATGTGGGAAGCTTAGAGGTGTCTAACGG